>OY776281.1:34230966-34293466 GCA_963675445.1 Linnaemya vulpina
AATTATATATCAAAATAACGTATATATAACTTTCCGCAAATAGTAGCGAGAACATACTAGATTATTTGAGACAGTCGAATGAGAAAGACCAATTTGGCGCGATGAAGACTAAGAAATTAAAAATCTGGTTAAAAAAATAAATACCTGCGGAAAATATTGTAAAGATATGTGTTATACTCTATCTACTTCTAAGCATACTAACTACACTGGAAACGTAAATAAAAAAAACAATATCGAAACATGACTTTCACTAAAACAAATCAAGCCTCATCCGAAGCTTTTTCTCTATAGTTTTGTAAGTGATAGAGTTTGCACAATAAATATAATATCAAGACAAGCTCCTGAAATGAAGTAAAGAAACGGCAACTAATGGCCAGCATTTCTGTTATGATATTTTTAAGGCCCAACTATAATGTTATTAGGCTAGCGAATGTGAGAATACATCCAATAAAATCTGTGTAACCATAATTTACTCTGCTAACTTTTCGTTAAATTTAATTTTCCTCTATGCGTGCTGACTGCTCGCACTTTCTTAAGCGGTCAGCTGTTTGTTCGTTGTTATTGAATTATTTTTAGATACACACATACATGCACACAAGAAAAGCCACAATGGCGCCGAAAACAATTTTATAGAAAATTTAATATATAATATCAAAAATTAATTGAAATATTTTACGTATAGCGTTTGTTTATGGTATATATGTATATCAAAGTTTCTTTGTAAATTTTGTTACAATTAATGACATGTAGCCAATCACTTGCACAGATTTTTACATTTTTAGCACTTTTCCAATTCATTTTTTAACTGCTGGTACTAATGAACTCGCTTATTATAATATATATATATATATATATATATATATATATATATATATACATATATATATATATATATATATATATATATATATACATATATATATATATATATATATATATATATACATATATATATATATATATATATATATATATATATAACTTGAATACATTTATAAATGTATTTATATTTTATGTTATAATTATGTATATCATAAAATAGTTTCTGCAAATGTACATTTTTTTGCAACTGAGTGTAAGTATAATATAGCCACTAAAATGTTTGAAATATTTTGTATATGACAGTCTTTTCGTCCCCAGTTTTTAACTAAAAAAATAAAGTTCTATTTAAACTTAAAGTCTATTTAAATACAAAATTCTTAAATATCCCTAATTGGACACTTAAATTTTATTTAAATAGAGCAGAGTAAACATATGACTTTGACTTTTTTTCTTTTAAGGAAAAAAAAACATTGTGATGTTAAGAAAAATTTGTTGAAAATTTTAAAATGTTAGATATATATAGCTAATTATCAATAGAATAAAGTAAAAATCAATAATACAACATTTATTGTCCAAATATAATCTTAACACAATTGGAAAACTTAAAATAATTTCTTGCACAACACTTGAAATATTTTGAATCATAAGCAAAACACATGTTTTCTGAACAATGGCGATTTTTGTTTACATATTTTATGGTGCTATAACATATTTCGCATAAATTAATTGAAGTATTTAAATATGACTGAAAAACTGAAAGCGTACTTAAACACAACTTAAATTTATGGAAAAATTAACTAATTTTGTACTTAAATAAGAAGTCAAAAACTGGGGATAAGGATATGATGGTTGGTCCTTTAACCTTTATTATGTAATACATACATTTTAATATACACCTTTGTATCATCTTTACTTAAGCTATTTGTTCCTCTTTTCGAAACCAAAAGCTATAACATTTCCCAGCAAAGTTTTCGTTAGCTTTTGTATATGTTGTATGTATACAAGCATTTTGTTAACATACATTTCAATGCGACACATTTGCATGCGATGTTATTAGAAAGGTTAATTCGCACTAACATTGACCTTAATGTTTAAGGCCCAATTAGCGAGACACTGAAACGCCAGCGCAGCGCAACGCGCTAACGCAACTCCGCTTATGGAATGCTTAAAAACGCACCATGTTTTTACAGAAAAAAATTGTGTATGTACATATATATGTATGTATATGTACATACAACAAATTGTGTTTAAAGTTAATTGAATGGTAATATTAAAAAAGAAGATATGTATATTGTAAAATGGATATGGAAAAATATATTTATTTGTTCAAACTTTTTACGTTTGTGCAAAATGTCACAGAATACTGTTTAGCTTGTGGTGTTTATCATTTAAAACAAAAAACCAAAACAGCTGCTTGAAACAGTGATGGCACTTTCCTTTTCGCGTTTCTACAAAAACGTACGAAATTGTATAAATAGTAAAATATTTTATTTTAAATTTGTGATCGATGTAATATCTTTATTATATGTATAGCTAAATTATAATTTTATTAACACAAGACTACGTTGCCTTAGATCCCGAGATTGACGTCGCCCTCAGTCATGAGTATGGTTTCGAATTTTTCTGACATACATTAGTGCGAGATGGTGTTTATTGTTATCGGGTTGTCTCAGTGGCATGGCACTGGTCGCTAAACATTACCGACACATTTGCCTGCACGTACATACATAAATTACATTTGTAGTAATATTGGTACCACATAAATTTATGCCCAAGCGTTCATATATCTGCATATACATCAGAGAACGAAATAGTGTACTTTTTTGGCCTTTGTGTACACAAGTTAAGATCAACGACATCGAAAAAAAAGACATTGAAAAATGTATACTTGCCACACCTTATACACAAATACATCTTGAGTGTACAGGCCTGTGCATTGAAAACATTGAATCCATTTTATGTCCGTATACACATTTGCGGTGTTGATAACATTATATTTGTTTTTGTTTCTTTATAAAATTAACTTGTGGGACTATGAGGCGCCAAGAGTTTTCAAATAGACGCACACATAACAACAACACCAAATAAAACAGAAATACTCATAATAAAAAGGGTCAAATAAAATATATTCATATTTCGGGCAAGCAATAACATAAAACAACAGAAACGCGGCTATTTTCCACGAATTTGCTGCATTTTTCATATTCTGCAAATGAAATTAAATGTGAAAAAAGTAAGTATACTTTCATAAATAAAACGATCCTTATACAATTGCCAGGAAAACGAATTTCAAAAGATATTATTAATTATATTTTATATTTTGGTTGATAATTTTTAGTGTAACCAATAAATAGTATTAAAAACGAATTCCTTGTTTTTCAGTTTTTTATTTGTACAAATTTCTTCAAGTCTATTACAATGAAAAGAACGATCTAGACTGAATAATAACAATGTGAGTGGTGCCACTTTTTGTTTCGGCTTCTGAATAGAAAAACCAAGGGTTACCATAATTTAAATATTATACAACGCGTTGCGGGATTGTCTGTGCAAGGTTGATGCCACAGTACTCCCCTTCCAATATGGTTGCTATGCAACAAATTGAACAAATCTTCTGGGCATACTTATCGTTCTACCGGATCTCGATGTCACCTGGGGTGAATTGCTTTCGGGAAGCCGTGGTTGTTGAGGAACTATAGTTAATGTTTTTTGATCCGGAACATCTGGTGGAGACCACTGCTTCATTTGGTTGCTTTCCGAAGAGATGTTGTTATCCTCGTTAAGTATAAACGCTGCCTTTACCCTGTCGATGCTTACCTTTACGACTTTACCGGCTACCATTATTTCAAAATGTTTATCATTTCTACTGATGACTTCAAAAGGGCCATCATAAGGTGCCTTCAATGGTGGTCGAACTGTGTCATCTCGCAAGAAAACGTGAGAGCAGGTTGTAAGTTGTTTTTGTATAAAAACATTTGGTGTTGAGTGATTGGACGTTGGAACTGGTTTTAGGTCGTTGATGATCCCTCGAATATTTCGTACAAAATCGCTTTCGACATACTCCTCTGTTGGCTTTTCAAAAAACTCGCATGGTAGTCTAATAGTGGAACCATATACCATTTCCGCTGGTGATGCGTTTAAATCAGCTTTAAAGGTTGTTCTCATACCCAACAATACTATCGGCAAACTGTCAGTCCAGTTGCTAGACGTATGACATTTTATGGCACTTTTCAGTGTGCGGTGCATGCGCTCTACCAGTCCGTTTGCTTGAGGATGGTAAGCCGTTGTGTGAAGATGCTTTGAACCAGTTAGTTGAGTCAGTTCTCTAAATAATTTCGACTCAAATTGTCTACCCTGGTCGGTTGTTATTACGCTTGGCATACCATACTGAGATATCCATCCATTTAAGACTGCTCGTGCGACTTCTTCTGCTGTTATACTTTTAATAGGAATGGCAGTGGGCCAACGACTGAATCGGTCTATACAAGTCAAGCAATATCTAAAATCATTTGATGTGGGTAATGGTCCCACTATGTCCACATTCACATGCCGAAAACGATGATCTGGAACATTAAATTGTTGTAATGCACTTCGATTATGTTTATTTACCTTTGTTTTCTGGCACTCAAGGCAGGAATCAACCATTTTGCTGATGTAACTTTTCATATTTTTCCATACGAACCGATCGGTAATCAGTCTTATTGTTGAACGTTTTCCAGGGTGAGATATCTTATGGACCGAATCAAATATTTGTTTCCTGAACGCTGGTGTGATATAAGGTCGGACCCTTGCTGTTGAAACATCACACCACAATGACACTTGAGTATGTGGCAACTCTACAGGTTTTAACTGCAACGATGAATTTTGCTGGACCTTTTTCAATTCGTCATCAATTTTTTGGCTTATCGCCAGCTTCTCAAAATTTACTTGATCATCGTTAAACATTGCTTCAACTCGTGACAATGTGTCAGCAACAATGTTCTCACTGCCCGAGATATGCTGAAAGTCTGTTGTGTACTCGCTGATGAAGCTGAGTTGGCGTACTTGTCTAGGTGTAGCCTTTTCTGGCTTCTGCTGGAAAACAAACGTCAGTGGCTTATGATCCGTAAAAATTGTACAAGCGCGCCCATCAATCATATGCCTAAAATATTTTACTGCCTGGTAGGCTGCAAGTAGCTCTCTGTCGAACGTACTGTATCTTTTTTGTGTGTCAGACATTCTTTTTGAAAAGAAACCAAGCGGTCGAATTACACCATCAGCGACATCATGAATTGCTGCTCCAACGCAGAAGTTGCTGGCATCCACATGGAGAGCTAATTTTGAGTTTGGGGAGGGGTGAAATAGTAGAACTTCTTCGGCAAGACTACGCCTACATTCTTCAAACGCAATTGTTGCATCATTATCCCACTCAACTGGCGTTCTATCGTTTTTCTTGTTAGACTTAATTAACTTCTGTAGCTTACCTTGTTTATATGCTGCATTTGGCAGAAAGCGTCTATAAAAATTCAGTAGTGCTATAAATCGTCTTAAATCACAGGTATAGGCTGGCTTGCTGAATTTCAAAATTGCCTCAACTTTTTCCTCTGTAGGTAGAATACCCTCTCTCGTTATACGATGACCCAAAAAATTTATTTCCATTTTTCCGGAGACACACTTTGAAACTTTTATTCTCAGACCTTTCTGGCGGAGACGATCAAACACTATTCTTAAATGTTGTTTATGCTCTTCCTCATTCGATGATGCCACACATATGTCGTCAATATAAACGATAACAAAAGTCAGGTCACGAAATGTTTGGTCCATGTAGCGTTGAAAAGTCTGGCTGGCATTTCTGAGACCAAATGTCATAACGTTAAACTGGTATAGTCCAAATGGCGTAGTAATAGCTGTTTTTTCCCGGTCTTCTGGCGCAATCGGAATTTGGTGATAGGCACGTTCTAGGTCAAGCGTAGTAAATATTGTCTTGCCATGTAATAATTGCGAAATGTCATGGATGTGAGGTATCGGGTACCTGTCTGGTTTTGTCATTGCATTTAAGCGCCTGTAGTCGCCACATGGTCGCCACTCACCTGATGTTTTCTTTGGCGCTAAGTGTAGTGGACTGGACCATTGGCTGCTACTCGGACTGCATATACCTTGTTTCAGCATATATTCAAATTCTCTTTTTGAGAGGGTAAGCTTTTCGGGATTTAGCCGCCTGGGCTTTGTAAAAATTGGCGGTCCTTCTGTTACGATGTGGTGAAAAACATCAGAGCGCTCTGCATTGCACGAGTATTTAAAAGGTTGTGTCAAATCTTGGTATTCAGTCAAAAGCTGCTTTACCCATCCGTTTTCCACAGGTGAAATTGTGTGGATTTGTTCATGGGAGCTTTTGTTAAAAACTACATTTACCATAAGTTTGGTTTTATTGTCAATTAATTTTCGTTTACGTACATCGACTAGAAGGTCATACGCATGTAAAAAATCCACACCTATAATAGGTTTAGTAACGTCAGCAATCAGAAATTCCCAATCCATTTTTCTTCGTAATCCAAAGTCGACTGTCATGATCTTTGTGCCGTACGTTTTTATTGGGGTGCCGTTTGCAGCGTATAAGTTGTACGAATGTTGAATGCTACGATTAGTAGGCGGCAGAACTGAAAAATCTGCTCCCGTGTCGATTAAATATTTGAGTTTTGTTTTTTGGTCTGTTACGAATAACCGACGGCTTTCTGCCGCCTCTACTCTGTTTGCCGCCGATGACAGAGTAGAGATTAGTTTTCCGGCTTGAGGTTTTTAAACTGACATGGTTCCTCACATTTGCGAGCTTTGTCACCGAACCTGTAATGAAATTTACAAAATGGGAAGCGCACCTTTGTTCTAGACTTGCTACGTTTGCGTTGTTGTTGACTGCGGTCCTTAGAACGTTCTCTGTGAAAGGGATTTGTGCGCATTTCTTTAATTTGATTGCGAAGCTCCTCTATTTCGGCTCTCAAAGTTCCATCCTGCTGGACTGTTGCAATACTTGGGTAGTTCTGGATTTCCATTAGCTTATCGGCTTGTAACGCCATTTGCATAGAATCCCCGTCAACAATGGCCACAACTGAGCGAACTGTCTCCGGCAGCCGTTCCATCCACAACGATTTTAAGGTGTCGTCAGTTATTTTATTTCCAGCTAAATCTCTCATTCTCTTCAACAGCTGTGAAGGTTTTAGGTCCCCAAGCTCAATTTCTTTAATTAATTTTCTCAATTTGCGATGATCGGAATCCGTATATTCAGCAATTAAGGCTTTTTTTACAGCCTCATATTTTCCATTTTGTGGTGGATTGCGTATAATGTCTGCCACTTGTAGCAAATATTGTGGCTCTAGCGATGAAAGCACATGATGGTACATGGTCTCATCGACTTTTATACCTGCGACTACAAACTGAGATTCCATCTGAATAAAAAAAATGTCTGGTTGTTCCTTACAAAACGTAGGTGGTTTAACACCTACAAGAAAAATCTCACGAGCACCATTTGAACATGCTGCTGCGTCATCAACGGGCGTTGGGGACTCATCCTCAGACATTACTTTCTTTCCTGCGTTTTCCATATTTACTTCGGGGTCACCAGTTTGGTTGATATTTTTTAGTGTAACCAATAAATAGTATTAAAAACGAATTCCTTGTTTTTCAGTTTTTTATTTGTACAAATTTCTTCAAGTCTATTACAATGAAAAGAACGATCTAGACTGAATAATAACAATGTGAGTGGTGCCACTTTTTGTTTCGGCTTCTGAATAGAAAAACCAAGGGTTACCATAATTTAAATATTATACAACGCGTTGCGGGATTGTCTGTGCAAGGTTGATGCCACAATATATTTTATTTTATTTTTAGATATTATTATTATTTCCATCACTATAGAGGCTTGCCACTGTGAAATATGGCATCTCCATATACACGGAGATGTACGGAAGTACAGGCCGAAGTTGTACACAACGAAAGAAAGGCAATGTCTTCAATGTATTGAGGGTGTACATTGTACAGCGGATGTACATTAAATTTTCTTGTACACAATTTCGTTCTCTGATATACATACGTATTTATAACATTAACCTATTATTGTACAAAATATATTTTCAGTCTTTTGTGATTTTGTAAAGTAAAACAAGTTATATAGCAAATTAATTTATTGAATATGCTATGTATATCTACAAATGTATCAACTAAATGTTCAAATATCAAACCAAACAAGAAGTAAAAAAACGCTTTTGTGCCGCATTCTCATTCAACAAAATACATGCCATCACTCTTGCGTATTTCTGCGTAAAATTCTATTTTCTGTAGGTTGGCTGCGCTGCGTTGCGTTTTTCAGCGTTGAAATAAGCATTTTCACCATTTTCCGTGTAACGGAATGTATCAGCTGACGCGTTTGCGCAGCGTGACGTCTCGCTAATTGGGCCTTTAGTGCGTTGCGCTGCGCTGCGCTTGCGTTTCAGCGTCTCGCTAATGGAGCCTTTAGCTTTTTACATGAACTGCAGCTCTTTGCCAAATTTTATTTATTTTCACTCGCTAAGAAAGTTTCGGAAAATCTATATATATATATATATATATATATATATATATATATATATATACATATATATATATATGTATATATATATATATATATATATATATATATATATATGTTTGTAGGTGAACAGCTTGACTGCAGTTCCAAATAGTTCTATGAATTTAGATTTCCTGTGATCTCAAATAGCTAGGAACTTTTTTAAAACTTTTTATTTTTTAATAAGTTTTAAAGAACTTAACCATTAATCGTTAACGATAAGAGTGATGCTGTTAGTGTTCTCGATTCGTTTATAGTACTAAAAAAACCACTAATCTCCTGAGAATCGGTTAGTTGATTAACTTAAAATGTGCAGTTTGAAAATTTAAATAATAGTGTACCGAATTCCAATATTTTTAATTTCAACAACGCTCTGCCGTTTTTAAATCATTTTAAGTTTATACATTTGCCCATTCAAATATGACACAATTTTTCAAACAATCATAAGTGATTATACGATTAATAAAATTTTTTAAATACTGATTTATTCGTTGCATACGTGATATATATGATTATGGTTTTGTGTTTATTTTTATGTGTTATATTTGCATATGAAATTATTCGGCATGATAGATACAGCCCCATAGTAAAATATCGTTTTCACTTTGTTGCTAAAGATTATAAGTTCTACGACGCTAATGCGTCTCAATTTCAAGCGAACAGTTCCTTAGCTGGCACCTTAGTTGTCATTCACACAAAGGTCGCATAACTTACCCTACAATTGGAGTCATGTTCTCTTTTGTTTATAGGACGGCATCTAATAACCACTCGAACATTTTCCGCCATTCCTCTTTTTGTGTATGCAACACGTATTAAATTGTGAAATAATTAAGACACAAGTTTTATATAATATATATTATTAATGCTTTTATAGCGATACGGAATTGATATACACGTACATATTTTATATATCTAAATTATGTTAATCAACGTGATGGCTCTTAGTGTTCACAGGATACTGACGATCAAATAAAATGTATTTGAAAAATATAAGTATGTAATTATTATAATAAAAAGTTTGTTGTGACCATTTTCATAAGGTGCATGCAACTCAATTCAATAGCACAGATATCTAAATATTAAAGCTTTGTAGAGAACCCAACTACTACTGTATGTTAAAATGTGCATTTGGTGTTCACAAAACTAGTAATTATATAGATATCTAGCATTGAAATAAATCAATATTTGTGTATATTAACTAATTATTGCCCTGGATTGCTTTCGCTTTGACCTTCTCTCACACCACAAAATAACCCGAACCCCGAAGAGTGACAGGTGAAATTGGTTAGAATTTTCACATAGTTGTGTATATTAAGCAAATAGTTGTAGCTGAACACAAAAATCTTGTTCCTGTAAATATATACAGTGCCGGACTAAATTATTGGCACGAGAAGTTATTTTAAGCAGAAGTTAAAATTTCTTGTAAAAAAGGTAATACATTTATCGAATATTCACATAATAATTTGTTGGTGATATTTCTTCATTTAATTGTAACATGAAAATTAAAATTTATTAATATATTAAGATCTAAATATTTTAATTTAATTTGACGATGCGTTTTACGGTGGACAAAATTATTGGCACACATATCATAAATGAAGCTATATTGTCTCTAAACTATTTCGATATGGCAACACAGAGCCAGCACACATATGGTAGGTTCCGTTAGTTTTAAATTACGCTTTTAGCCAAACTAAATCGTGATTTTGTGAGCCATAAAGTGTAAAAGCCTATTTAAATATTAAATATGAGCCGAAAATAAAAAGAAACGACGGAAGCGGAGCGAAAAATTATTTTACATCTGCATAATCAGAATAAATCTTACGTTTTTCTAATAAAAACCAATTGAAAGAGATTCTCTCACAAGAATGGAGAAATATCGGCGCAGATATCACAAAAAAACTAGTCACTTCAATGCCCAGACGATTAAAAGAGGTAATAAAGCAAAAGGGATATGCTACAAAATATTAATTATGATTTTGTATTCGAATGTTTTTTAAGTTTTTGAAAGTGTGCCAATAATTTTGTCCGTTACAAACTGAACAAATAACTATATGTAATTTTTCCTTTAAAATATTTTTATTAAATTTTTGTTTTTATGCTACCACGAAATGAATTGCAACTGCTTAATTAATTTCATAATAAAATGTTAAATATATAACTTTAAATTTAATATAAATTGGATGTTTTATTTAAAAAATCTCATTGTGCCAAAAATATTGTCCGGCACTGTATATATATATATATATATATATATATATATATTATATATATATATATATATATATATATATATATGTATATATATATATATATATATATATATATATATATATGTATATATATAATTTTCAAACTTCTATAACTTTTAAGTGAATGAACTACGAGATTCTCACGAGATTAGTGGTTGTTTGGAGTACTCTAAACGAATAGAGAACACTAACTGCTCAGATATACAATTTCGATATTCTTAATATAAAATCACTGTTTTCGATTACGATGTCGCGCGAATCAATAGATTTTGACCCGTAGTCGATTGGTAAATTCCTTAAAACTTGTAAAAAAAAATAAAGATAGAAAAAAGTTTCTAGTTTTTTGAGTTTACAGGAAATCTATTTGAAACGCTACACAGTGGGTTAGAATAGCATGTTTTCTTGGATCAAATCAGGGAAACTATGCTCGGATAATTTTTCTTTATTTTTCAGTTAATACCATTAAAATAAGTAAAAAAAATGTTTTCTAAGTATATTTGAGTATAATTTTATTAAATAATGCCAAATATCAGTGTAGGTATATAGTGCAAGGAGTACATATTAGAACTTAAACATTACATTTTATACATCTTAAAGTTAATCATCAACATCATCATCATCATCATTATAATCATCGTTATCATCATCATCATCATCGTTATCATTATCATCATCATCGTTATCATCATCATCATTATCATCATCATCATTAGCAGCATCAGCAAGTTCAACATCACTGTTCTTGTTCGGAGCTGCAGGTACAATTAAATCAATTGCCTCCTCTGGCAAGCTTTGAACCTTCTTTGTAGGAAATTTTTGCATGCTTGAAATAATTGGGTCAGAGGTTATCAAAAACATATTAAAAATGTCTTGGTTTGATTTTTCGCGACTGCACTTTCGTGAATGAAACTCCCTATATTTTTTAAAATCTTTATTTCGAGCTTCTTGCGCTTCTTCTGATAACTGCCCAATAGGTAAAATGGCATTTGACACAATTTCGGGTCCGTGAATAAAATACTTGTGCAAAGTGGGAGGCATATTGTACCAAGGATACGTTTCAACAAAAAGTCGTCCTGTATTGTGTGCATTTATTTTAAATTTTTCATTATTAATTTCATGGCCACTGGATACAGCAATAAGCAACACGTGCATTTTTTTTATTAAATTAACATCTATTTTTGTTATTTCGGCAGATTTTTCAGCGTTTTGAAAAAAACGTCTTGCCGTATTCCCATCATTCGTGTTTCCAAAACCAGGTTTGGGTTGGTCAACTATTAATCCCATATTCTCTTTAAATTTTTTCTGAATTTCTGTTTTTGTTTCAGCTACTGTTCTTTTTTCAGAATCAGTCCTAGCCTGCCACTTTTGTAAAGGTATTTTATATGCCACGTGCAAAAGACATTCGAAAAATCTAATCCAGCCATGAAGAATGGAAAGGCCAAATTTTAAATTGTCTACATGCACAGGTCTTTGGATCATGGCTTCTATATTATTAAAATCCTTACTTGTAGCGCCACATAAGTAACACTTTTGTGTTGATGTGGTTTCTGTTAAGGCATTGCAAACTTTTCCATCTACCATTGCCAAAGTTAATTTGTGGAAAACATGTACAACTTTCTCACCAATCGTGACAGTTGAACAGGTTAAATTCTGTATTTCCTCTTCAACTCTTTTTTGTTCACTAATTGACACATATGCGGTTTCTTTGGTAAATTCAATTTTCAAGGGTCTGCAAAATCTAGTTGAAGACGACCGTGGATTTTGCCAAATTACCTTCTCCTCAAACATAAGCCTAAGTGGTACAATTGTGGTTAAAAAAACTGATGAATCACTAGCATCAGATCCATGAAAGGCTTGTTTGTATGAGCTATGGCCAGAGCTTCCATCAAAGCCCCATTTTGAATATAATACTACATTCGAGTTCGTAATGCCTAATGAGTCAATAACAGTTTCTTGAAGTTCTATTAGTCGCTCCGCTGTGTGATTAAGAAGACCTTGTAAAGTTACTTCAACGGAGGTCTCGCTTATTTTAAAGCTGGTCGATTCTGGGTAAGTTTTTTGTTTTTCAGTTTGAATATTGTTGTAGGAGGGGAATATTTGAGGAGCAGCTTGTCTAACAACATTGTATTGATTTCGTGTCAGTTTAGCTTCTACAAAAACAGCCAAAGCTTTTGTATTCGATATTTTCAAGGTGGGAAGTGGTTGTTTCAACTTTTTTTTTAAATTTATGCCCTTGCAACACTTTTCATATATGGCTCGCAACACTTTTGATTCCTCGACATAACCTGCGCTTTGTAATTTAACCTGTGAAGCATAAAGTAACTCTGGCAATGATATGGTGTCTCTTAAAATCTGTGTTTTTTTATATTTACTCCAACCACTGGACTCGGTAAAACTAATTTCTTTTCGACCACGTTTTGCAGTCGGGGCAAGAGTAAAACCAATAGAGGATTCCAACCAGATTTTATTTTGAGCAATAAACCTCATTTCCATTCTATGCGCTCTAGTCCACCTAGATTTAAGTTCATAAAAGAAAACATCCATTCTTTTATTAAAATCACACATATTATCCTCAGAGCAGTTGGTGCGTTTTTTGATTTCTTCAGCTAAAAATTTCATCTTGTCATTCATTGTTTGAGCGCTTGAATTCATCATAATATCAAATAAGCTTCGACGAGTATAAAAAACAACGTTCGAACTTGTTTCTATAAAAAACAAAAAATAATTCTAATACAAAAAAAAACCTTTCAAAAATCCCTTTTACCCGATTACTTAAAACTGTACAACACGATCACTGTTTGTCAAAACAAAGAATATTATTAAAATAAACAAAACCAAAATATTATTGAAACAAAGAATATTATTAAAAGAAACAAAAATAACATCATTAATATACTGAAAAGAAGAGCACAAATAGATGGAAAAAAGTAACATGAAAAACAACAAAACACAATACACAACAACAGCAGCAGTCGCGAGATCAATGTGATTTTTAGCTAATTTGACTGCTGCAACACTTGCATTAAACAATGCATAGCTTTTAAAAGGCACAAAAAGGCAGCGTAAAATTTTGCAATATAATAGAGATTTATGTCTTCTTTAATATAAACTAAAAATTATGGCACGAATATGGACGAATAATAACTATTTATCCATTTAAACTATAAAAATGCTAATTTTTTGGCATTTCCAATATAAATAACTAAATCTAAAACACTTCCACACACAATTTGACACACAAATGTTAACGAAGTATTTGCAAAATAACCTGAACTTGATGGTTCCATTGAAAAATTGTTAACTTTTGCAATACTTTTTAAAATAAATAAAATTTTCAACGGGAAAGTTTTCACTTTTTTTCAGCCTTTTTTGCACAAAAATTTCTATAAAGTTTGACTTTGAAGTTTCACTACAAACACACCAGAGCACTTTTGACATTTATTTTAACGACAAGTGATGTAGACTTTTATATACTCTAACCGGGTACAAAAAATTTTGACAATACTTAAAATTTTTTTTTAATTAATCCAAGAAAACAGGCTATTCTAACCCTCTGTGCGCTAGTCAAAGTGTTCACTTACAAACACACACATATAGACATAGCAATACCCTCTCAGCAGTAGTCGGAGAATCTTCTTACGAATTCAGAACGTCGAGATCTGATAAGAATTCGATTTTGTATAGCTCGCTAAATCCAACAGCTTCACGATTTTTCGAAACTTTCTTAAAAAGAAGCTCAAAATAAATCAAATCTAGCAAAGAGCTGCATTTCAAGTAAAAATCTAAACATCAAGGTATTGTGGGCGCGGATTAATCTTTCTTATAAGATTGCATGCAGATGTGGCGTAGTGGTATGTATATTAAAAAACTTCTTCTATACATGCAACATATACAAAAACTAACGAGAATTTGATGAGAAATATAAAAGCTTTTGGTTTCAAAGAGGGGGACAAATAGCATAAATTTTGTAAAAATTATACAAAGGTGTATATTGAAAAGTATCAATGGCATAAAAAAGGCAAAAGTTTCATAACAGGTAGTATGTACTACCTGTATTTATGTAAATACATACATATATATATATATATATATATATATATATATATATATGTATATATATACATAATTACAAAACATCGTTGGAGTTTTGGGAATATATTACAGTGGTAGTTAGCAAAACTATTATATAATGGTTGACCGCTGATCAGGTATCAGTTCAAAAAACGTTTTGAAATTTTATATATCAGTTTTGTTTTCAATTCTTATTAATTTTACAGCCCGAACAAGCAGTTCATGGATTGTGTTTTGAGCGCTTCAACAGGCAATGTATCTATGTATATACTTAAATCCTAAAAACGTTCTTCTTAATATTATGTACATGGGTTTATGTATAAATTCCATCAAGATCGATTTAAAGCTCATAGGCATATGTATATATCAAACTGTGTATGAACAAATGGTGATCAAGGAAACTCTTATTAAACCAGATAAAGTTAAATTATTCAAATAGCTTTAGAACCTAAAATGGATGATATACATGCACTAAAATTATTTTAGAAACTTTCGAAGTTCTTTGTTTGAACGTTATATTATTTAAGTTTTAAAACTATTTCATAAAGTTTATAGTTGGTGCACGGCACTTCAAATTTATATATGGGCTTTTTTGACGTGATAGTGGCATTAAACCCACAATGAAAAATAACTTTTTTAAGTATATTTGTATAAACAAGACCCCCTAGTACATAGAAAAAGTGTACTTTGGCAAAATCGTTTCGATATGAAACTAAAATTTCTTGCAATCTACAATAAATAGTGCGTCAGGTACAATTATGCATTGAAAGAAGTACATCCCATTTCTTTTCCTGTGTGGAAGCCGACGAATGAGCACCGATGACGAGTATATAGTGAATTTGGAGAACTTTGTTTTTATTTATTTTGTTGCATAATTTGGATTACTAAAATGTTGCCAATTTTCCTTTGGTCCTTTTTGTGTCAATCCTTTTTGATTCCTTCTCAATGTTACGTTACAAACCTTAGCCTAATGAAAAATTTAAGCGAAAAATAGTTTGACGAAATATTTACTGATTTTGTTTCTTTTATATATCTGCTTTGCTCAGTATCTACAATGACCAATAAATCAGTGACTATATAAATGTAGTTTTAGTTAATTTTGATTAAAATATAAACTCTATTTAAATACGCTTTCAGTTTTACAGTCAGACTTAAATACTTCAATTAACTTATGCGAAAAATGTGGTAGCACCATGAAAAGTGTAAACAAAAATCGCCATTGTTCAGAAAACAGGTGTTTTGCTTTGAATACAAAGAATTTTTTTTGTTTACGAAATTATTTTATGTTTTTCGATTGTGTTATACAAAATATATTATTTCATTGATTTTTTACTTTATTTTAATGATAATTAACTTTAATTCTTCTAGCTTTTTACCTCTTTTTGGTTAATAATATGCACTAATATTTTTAAGCTTAAGGTCTCTTTATTTTTATTAAATTATAAATTGTGTTTCGATATTTCGTCACTCCTTTGTGTGACTTCTTCAGGAAATTAATTTTTTTTTATGTCAAAAATTTTTTGTTTATGAAACAAAAGTATTTTTATAGTTAACTTTATTTACATAACTTCTTAAAATTGCTTAACAAATTTTTCTCAATATCACAATGTTTTCTTTTGTTTTGGAATCCTATGTTTTAACAGTTGTAAAAAGGAATACGTAGCGAAAAATAAAATTATATGTGATTTTAGTTGATGTTTTTGATGACGTACTACATGTAGTACGTTCGGCATTAGTGTGCAGAACTGGTGAAAACCAAAGCTAATTTATTTTCCAGGTATTTAACTTTAAATGAGATAAGAAATGCCTTAGAGAAAAATGATGAAGATTTTGTGCGAAATTCTTACGAAATTTCAATTTGTCCACTTAAAATGCGAACAATTACGTTACAATCAGTTAGGCAACTGTCCTTTGCTAAACAAAAGATATCCTGAAAAAAGAAAAAGGGTGGTATGAGTTCCATAAGATTTCTGAAAATGTTGAAACTTTATGTTCTTGAAATGATAGAAGTGTAGTAAACGTTGCCTTAAACGTTCACCTATTGAACCTTCAAAAAATATATCCCGTTGGTCTCGAAAAGAGGGAAAGCGTATACATGTTCAACAACCCTGGATTATTCATATATATAATCGCTACATGAGTGGCGTCGATCGAGCAGATGAAAATATTAGCTTGTACCATGTATCTATTCAGGGTAAAAGATGGTACTTCTCAATATTTAAACACCTAATTGATCTTGCGGAGCACAATGCGTGGCAAGTGCATAAGCATATGAGAGGTAAAATGGACCATTTATCTTTTCGTCGGCGCATTGCCACAATGCTATGAGAGACCTTTAGCAACGCTTCCATCATTAGGTTTGATCGAAAAGATCATTTACGCACTGAGAACAAACGTCAAACCGATGGAAAATGTAAACAGCTTCGGTGCAATCATTGCCACAATAAGACCACTACACGCGGCATTAAAAGTAATGTGTCGCTCCATGTAAGGTGTAATGTGGAGCACCACACCACCAAATAACTTTTTTATTAATTTTTCTTATGATAATATTTAATAATAATAATAAATTCCTTGAATTAAATCATAATAAAGTACAGTCTTTTGCATCCATATGTGCCGAGCGTACTACATGTAGTACGGACTCAAAATCCAAGTTCAAAATATTTTTTTTAATATTTTTCCTTAATTTTTGTAATATAATTCATTACAACAAAGCTATTTTGGAAAATTACGAAGATTGTTGTACTAATATGGCCGTCGTCATATCTGGGTTAAAACTCTTTAGTCTCATTTCTGACACCTCTGATATAATTCTTATGAATGTTTTGCCAACGAATTGCAAGCAATACTGATTGTATGGAAGATCCAAACGTTAAGCATGCTTCAGAAAATGCAGTGGCCAATGAGTGTGGCTAATGTTTTTTTTTTTTTGTAGCGTTCATTAAATTCTCAGTTTTATTATTGTTGAGACGAGGGCAAAGTTCTCTTCTAAACTACTTCAAACCGGACAGAGTCGAAGGAGCTCTTGAAGGAGAGTTATTCTCTTTGCTAGATCATCCGAAACTTCTTTGCCTAACTCCCATGTTCGCACATTTAGGTTTAAGCAATGCGTAAATGCCCAGGAAGCTTTTCAACGGCTCTGTGACATTCCTGATCCAGTTAGGATATGCTATACATGCCTGTGAGAATCTTGATTCAATTTGTAATCTGGCGGCTATGTTTTCAATATCTTTGTATAATATCCTATAAAACTTTGCCAGAATGTTGGTGCTTAAATGACAGATATTTCTGTTTGTCCGGGAGTCTTGAAGACATCTCAATTTAAAACTCCGAAATATGAGGGCCCCCGCCAACTCCAACAAGAACATTCATTTCCTATACTAGGGATATATTTTCTGATCATCCCATGCTGGACTTTCGTATTTATTTAGAGTCTATGTAATTAGTTTTTTTTGTATGTATGTATGTACTTCGTAGCACTTTCGAGTTTTCTTAGAATGGAATTGTATGAAAAAAACCAAAAAAAGTACTTTATTATATTTAAAATTATTCGAATTTATTATGTTAATATGTATAACTTTAAAAATTGGGTTTTGGTGTCAAGTTTTATACTAATAAATTTTATTTTTAAGATTAGTAGATAGAATTACAATATACATAGAATATATATATATATATATATATATATATATATAGAATATATAGAATATATATATATATATATATATATATATAGGATATATAAAATATATATATATATATATATATATATATATATATATGTATATAGAATATATATATTGATTCTATATATAGAATCAGTATATATATATATATATATATATATATATATATATATATATATATATATATATATGTATATATATATATAGAATAAGGATATACAATCAATATATATATATATATATATATATATATATACTTATTCCTATACTTTTTGACATGAATTTTAAACACTCAATTTGGCTTAAATATGTACAAACATAATTTTTCAATATAAAATTATTATAGGTATTTATATATATAATATAATTTTGGTACATGTGCAAGATGTTTTGTTTTTTATAGATATTTAGTTTTGAATTCATTTATTTATAAATAAATTCTTGTATTCTTTTTATATTTACATAAAAGCTTTCTTTGTGTATGTACATAAACTGACAGAAATCATTTTGGTATCTAGTCTTATAAGTTGTTTACATGATAGTTTGACATTTCTTTCCTTGCTCAACTAGGATATAATATTTGCTCTTAGAACTTTGTTATGTTTGGTATAGTGATATCATAATGAATTATGCAATCAAATCTCAATATCAGCAAATCAGTAGTGATATATTTTCAATAATTAATTTTTAATATTAATACATATTTTTAAATCTATAATACTTAATTGTTATTCGAGAGCTACTTGATTTTTTAGTTTTGCTCCGATAATTATCATCTTATATAGCCAACAATATAAACACTCCCAAAAAATATTTTGTAAAAATGTTTCTTGCACCCATCTCACGTCAAAACTGTCGAAGGGTAGCATCTATGGAGTATTAACATACAGTGACACAGTGTTTATGAGAGCGATTATGGAGGAGCAAACTGGGCCAAAATCAATTATTCTGTTAGTGAGATATCGTGAACGGAAACGAATTTCAAAATAGGTATTTAAAAAAGACCAAAATTATATATATGATCAGTTACCGTACTCCTTTTCTTAGGACTCGAAAATTGCATCAATCACCGTTGATTTACTGAAAAGCTAAACGCAGTGTTAAAACTAAAATAATAAGGTTTGACCTTTAGGATCAACCGTTTGCTTTATTTTTATTGGGGTAGAACCTACCAAATGTTGTTTAGGTTATACAAACATTCACATAAACTGCTAAGAAACTATATATACTTATGTCAGATTTTTAAATAAAAGCAAGTACAGGTAATACAGAGCACGTGCTATTTTTTTGAGTTTCTTCGTCAGCTCACTGACAGTTCGAAATCATTTACAACAATAACACGCCTTGTTGTCATATATTTTTCATAGAAATACACACATAGTTTTAAGCTGGCTATACTTTATTTTATGTGCGCCATCTCTGTGCCAGAGAACGAAATAGTGTACTTTTTTAGCCTTTGTGTACACAAGACAAAAAAAAGACATTGAAAAATGTATACATGCCACACTTTATACACAAATACGTCTTGAGTGTACAGGACTGTGAATTGAAGTCATTGAAGACATTAGGCGTCTATACACGAGCACAATTGTGCTAGCACAATAACGCAGTTGTCAATCCCGCACTAGCAGAACAAAACTAATACATACGCACTTATGAAAACACAGGTTCTGTGTTTTCTATTTTAAAGAGCGTTTTTCAATCTTCAGTTGTCCTTCGGTGCTTCAACATGAATATGAAAGCAAAAGGAAAAGAAACTCATAAATGGTTTTGCAGTAATTTTTAGTAACTAGTAAAAGAAACAATTTTCGGTTACAGAAAATTTTACTGAAATTACTTAAATAAAATTTAATGGTCGCATGAATAAGCAAAAACTTCTATTGGTTTTTGAATAGTCTTTTTAACTATGTATGAGAAAATAATCTTATATGAATGTACCTTTAAAAATTCACTTTTCATGTTTCTGCAAGTTGCACTACATACATACTTTTTTTTTGTTTGCTTATTTGTCTTAAGAAAACAATTATATATAAACTATAAAAACATTAGTTAACAATATAAATAATTTTTTACATATTGCTAGAAGTAGATATAAATATAACGACAATGTGGCTATATGTACTTGGCAGCACTGCCAATTAATCTCTAGTTGTCAAAATGTTACAATCCTGGTCAACACAATATAGATAATATTCAAATTAACGGAAATGGAATACTCCATAGTATACAAGATCATTCGAGGCTGTGCCAATAATAAGTGTAAACAACAACAACGAAAAACCTAGCAACATAAATGCTAAGAGATGTTATTCTTAATGATCTTGTATGCAAGTATTCGCTGCTAATAAAGCTAAACTGGTTCACAAGTATACACGGCCATATACACATAGGAGAAGAAGAAAACCACACAACACACAGAACACTCATCCATAGAACCATTCATACTCATACATACAACCACATATAGTCACCATAAGCAAAACACACAAGTCAGCATTGTCATGTATACAGACACACGTATATAGCTACATGTTAAGTAAAGTACAACCAACAACAACCATGCCCAGAAGATTCGCGAAGTTACCAGACGACGTCATTTTTGCTATATAAAGGCGCTGCCAGAGCTCAGCGAGAGAGTGTGATTTCAAATATAGACGTGTTAACATCGCTAAGTGTTAAGTAGTACAATTACTCGTATTAATAAAGTAATAAATAAAGTGTTGCCGCATTATATTTCTAAAATTAATTTGTCCGTGTTTTAATTTGATGTAATAAAACGAATCCTTGAAAGATAAGTAATAAAACCGTTTTTACGAAAAGGTCTAAAAACGTAACAATTGGTGTCAAAAGTGCGATTGCAAAAATAATTAAAAGAACATTGCAATTTAAAGAAAAAAAAAGACATATAAAAAAAATAATTAAAATAAACAATCATGAAATTTGATGAGCTAAAAGTTGAACAGCTGAAAAATGAGCTCAGTAAGCTGGAATTGCCAACTGCAGGTAACAAGGCTGAACTACAGAAGAGGCTGATGATGAGTTTAAGAATCGCGGCATGGACATGGGGACATACGAGTTTGAGGACAAAGACGATGTGCAGGTATGCCCTCCTGCCACGACCAGCAGCATGGACATAAATTCAATGTTCGCTGCTATGATGATCCAGATAAAACAAAACTCTCAGCAGATGCAGGAGGCTTCAAGGATCAGCAGTGAAAAGCTTGTAGCCGAAATAAGTGAAATAAAACAAAACTCTCAGCAGATGCAGGAGGCTTCAAGGATCAGCAGTGAAAAGCTTGTAGCCGAAATAACTGAAATAAAACAGAACTCTCAGCAGATGCAGGAAAAGCTTGTAGCCGAAACTCAGCAGATGCAGGAGAAACTTATAGCCGAAATACAGGAGTCAAATAAAGCCATGAACGAGACCCTGGTAGAGGTTTCTGAAGCAATTAACAGGAGGATAGATTCTATTGAGAGTTGCGGAGGTTTCTGCGCGGATAAAAGCGCCATACTTCGACGGCAGCGTACCCTTAGGCATCTTAAAATTCCAGTTCGAGACGGTTGCTAGCAGAAATGGATGGGATACTGAAGAAAAGGCCATTGAGTTGATTTTGTCCTTAAAGGGTACAGCCTCAGAGGTACTTGAGGCTGTGCCAGTAAGCAGCAGAAACAACTATAATGAAATAACGGAAGCATTGCAGCGCAAGTATGGTGGTGAGCACAAGCGCGATTTATACAGAATGGAATTGCGATGTAGAGTTCAGAAGCCTAACGAATCTCTACAAGGTTTCGCAATGAAAATCGAGCGTTTAGTGCAGCTCACATATCCAGGCGAGAGTCACCCGTTCCTGGACCACTTTAAAACTGAGGCTTTCGTTAACGGCATTCGCGACCGAACGACAACTGAAGATTGAAAAACGCTCTTTAAAATAGAAAACACAGAACCTGTGTTTTCTTTGTTTTCATAAGTGCGTATGTATTAGTTTTGTTCTTCTAATGTCGGATTGAAGCCGGATGAAAAGTTATGCCAGTAAATAGCCACTCCCCTCACCGAAAATGCCAACAAATTGCCATATTGTGCCAGAACAATTATGCTCATGTATTGATGCGTATTGAAAACATTGTAAACATTGAATTCACTTTATGTCCGTATACACATTTGCGGTGATGATAACATTATATTTGTTTTTGTATCTATATAAAATTAATGTGTGGGACTATGAGACGCTAAAGCTGGATTCACCCATGGTTTCAGAACGATATTGATGTTCGACAACATTTCTAGTTTTTTGAGAGTATGCTCTGAAGCGATTCACCCACTTCGCGCATTTGTTCTGCAACATCAAGGCTACCATGTGAAATAATTTTGTAAACTATGTGTTTGAGTTTTACAATTTGGCAATATCACTATTATTTAATTTTATTTATAACGATATTCATCAGTTATATATTTTTTAATACAAAACAAATGCTCCGTATTTTGTTATATACACAAACAGTACGAAACAAGTGTGTTGTTATACATACAAAAGTATAAAACAAGATCTGTATTTTACTATACATATGTACATATAATATGCTGTGGCATCTCAGTTCTACTTCGCTTAAGAAATTAAATTTTCTGGCAGCGCAGTTGCAATGTTTGGGAACGTGAATTAAAATTAAACCAATTTTGGTCTCAGTAGTTTGAAGGCTGAAGCAGCCAAAATTTCTATATACTGCTAACCATATTGAATTGAAGCTGGCAGGGAATAGTGTCTAATACGTGGCACCATTCATGTATTATTTTACTTAATAGTTTTCTACCTATATTAGCGAAGCCGGGTAATTGGTCCAAACGGACGGACTCATATCGTGCCATTACATCCTTAGAGTTATTGAATAACATATGCAGATTCAAACTTGAAAAAATAGCACTCCTTTCAATCAGTTTTTCAGTAGCTTGTACAATATATTTTGTGGTCTTGCATAAATTATACATAATGCAAAGCAGCTTAAACAGATAGCCCCACTAGGCCAGGTGTGTTTCGTTTACGTAGCACTCTTTTGTGAAATGTGTGAATAGAAACTACATAAATTGTTGCTTTCTTTTAAAAGCTTAGTACTACAAGTAATTAAAATACTAATTTTTTAATACACACACATATGTATATATGGGCATATTACATAGTCATGCAATTTTCTTATATGATAAAATTTTTATCGGTTTATTAATAATTTTGCTATATTAAAAAGGTTGTCTTATCACTCATGGAAATCTATTTAAAATATATATAAACTATTATCTTCCTCAAATAACCTTTCATAAAGTTTTTCTCGAATTTACAATTTATTAAGTTCATCAAGTTAAATAAAATTAAACAAAGAAGTAAAAAAATTATTTGATAATTACTTAAAAGGATTTTCATTATATCAATCCACAGTTCAGTTGTATTTGGATTAGAATCTTAGAGGCTTTCCCTATGTAGCCTCAATGACTTAATATGTATTCCGATATCTTCCGATCTTCAGTAATATGAACAAATTGTAGCTTATAAATGTGATGTATCATATTATTAAGTTGTCAAATTTTTTGAGTATAATGTTGTATGTTCGAACATGCGTCCTTAAATAGGACAATTTTATATTAATTTAGCAATTTAAGTTAATGATCGCAAATGTCAGATATCGTTTGAAAGCTAAAAGTCAACAAGACTAACTTCGCTTGCAATTTCTTTTTGGTTTGTTGATTAATTTTTGATAATTGGATTATCATTATGTAAAATTTATTTTTCACCGAATTTCAGTTTTTAGTAAACAAATTCTCTGATGCAATAAAATAATAGATAATCGCACAATTTTTATATTGGGTACTGTGTTGTGTTTTCACAATTAGACCCATAGACATGAAATTCTCTGTTTACACTGTTAATATAATAATTTATATTATTTCCATTCTATTAATATTGTTTAAAATATGTGACCTTTATTGGTGCTTTACGAAATCGTCAATAGACTTTAACCATAGTTTTGAAAAGTTTCAAATCTCTCATCTTATGTACAGACTTTCATAAACTATTTAAAAATATACAAATGATTTTAAAAATTATTACAAAATTTATGGATATATTTGATTTTTCTGCATTGATTAACCAGCAACATAGTAATATTATGACAATATATCGAATATAAAATATCATATTATCTCTTTTCTACTTTTTATAACACTAATTCACTAACCCTAAAGCTCTAAGCACTTTAAAATAAAAACAATTTACTATTTTGTAAATCCAGATATTTAAATGCAAATCAAACGTTTGAAGAAATCTTTCAGTTTAAATTAAAAATTGATCTCTTTGAATTTTAATATAAATTTTGGGAAAAAAGAATCCGCACGAAAATTAAAATTAAAGAGTATTAAAAGGACAATTCCCAAAAACATGCACTAATTCAAATAGCGAGTGCCCGCGATAAAACAGCTTATGTTGTCAACACTGTAAACAAATTGTTGTTCCTTATTTCTCTTACAACTAAAATTGGAGTCGGAAAAAAGCCCCAGTGAAATGCGCGTAGGCACTAGCTCTTTGAATTGTAATATAAATATTTGGGCAAAAAGAATCAGCACGAAAATAAAAATTAAAGAGTATTAAAATTAAAATCTTTTGCATAAAAAACAATTATTCAACATTGCCACGACTCTTGATTTGCCTGGAATGCCACCGCATAATGTACAATTGAAAATGAGATCTATAATCATTATACTTCGTAATATAAATCCATCAAAATTATGCAACGGGACAAGACTTGCGGTCAAAAACTTAATGAATTATGTAATAGAAGCAACAATTTTAAATAGGAACTCAAAGGCGAAGATGTTTTAATACCACGCATCCCAATGATTCCCACTGATATGTCATTTCAATTTCAACGATTACAGTTTCCCATTCGTTTGGCTTTTGCAATGACTATTAACAAGGCTTAAGGCCAGTCGTTACAAGTTTGCAGAATAAATTTACAATTTTCGGTATTTTCACACAGTCAACTGTATGTTGCATGTTCACGTGTTGGGAAGCAGTCATCTTTATTCATTTTTTGTGAAAATGGCAATACTAAAAATGTCGTTTACCACCAAGCTCTGCAATACATTTTTTCTTTTTGCTGTTCTCACTTTAAAAAATTTATATTCTTGCTCTTTCACTATTCCTCGCAACCTCACATTTCGCTCACTGTGAATGTAAGAAAAAAGACTAATCTCACCAACGCAATCGCAATTGACATCACTGATTTAAAGTTTAAAGTCATGGTCCACGTCAAGTTTTATTGTAACAAAACACTTTTGATATGTACAACTGCTAAGCACTTTCACATATGCAAACGAAATGAGAGTTTGTTGTACTCGAAAATTTGACATCAATGTAGCCCAACAATAGTTGAGCAAATAACTTTCATCTGGTATAGGGATGCCACCTTATATTTGTTACATAACGGTATGGTTTTTATTGATGTTGACAATATCATGGTATAGTTATAATTGATTTATAATACTAATATACATATGTTTGTATATACATATATGAATAAAAAGTTTAGTTAATTTATTTTGTTAATGCATACCATGTATTGAATCTCCTATTTTTGTAAAGTTCCCGTTTTAATCATATGTATGTATATTAAAAATGGTACAGTCATGAATTAAAAATTGATACCAATGAAAACTATTTTTCATCCTTGCAATATAATCCTGGAAAGAAATACTTATGCCCTATAAATCGGTGGATATTTACATATAGTTTATCTTTATATTCCATTTAAATACAAAATTTCGTTTTTCACTGCGAACTTAAATAAAACTTAAATGCCTCTCAGTGTACATTTAAATCATGCACAATATGCTACATAATATGGCCTTGACTTTTGTTTCTTTTTACAAAAATAAAACATTGTGGTATTGAGTAATATTTGCTAAAAAAAAATTAAAAATTATGTAAATAAAGTAAATTATCATATTTTAGGGGTTTTTTTAAACTCTTTAATTTTAATTATGTGCTAGTTCTTTTTCCCCAAAATCTTGTTAAAAAATTCAAAGTGATCAGTTGTGGTGTTTTAGCTAGTTCCTAAGTGCATTTCACTGGGGCTAATGCAGATCATCGCATAGCAACTAGCTAAAACCCCTCAACTGATCACTTTGCATTTTTTTAATAAGATTTTGGGAAAAAAGAACTAGCACATAATCAAAATTAAAGAGTTTAAAAAAAACCCCAAAATATATATATATATATATATTAATTTAAATATGCAAGTGCTTGTGCAAAATAAAACAACTTATGTTGTCAACTACATAAATTTTTTTATATTAAAACAATTATTGGTTGTTGTTCTTTATTTCTCTTACACCTACAATTTGAGTCGGTAAAAACCAACCAGTTGTAGAATAAAACGTAAGAAAATAAAAAAGGAAAAGTGCTCAGTGAGTTCTTGTTGTGACTTTGATATTTGTTTAAAAGCTTCTCACTTAGTAAAGTGGAAGTATGAAATAAATGTCTTTAGTTATTCTAAGAAATGTTGGGTAAAGGTTCCCTGATGATTTTCATTAGCCCCAGTGAAATCCGCATAGGAACTAGCTAAAACCCCTCAACTGATCACTGAATTTTTTAATAAGATTTTGGGAAAAAAGAACTAGCACATAATTAAAATTAAAGAAAGTAAATTATCATGAAAGTAAAGTAAAACAAATCAATAAAAGAATATTTATTGTGCGAATAGACTTCTTAACACAATTGAAAAACTTAAAATAATTTCATACGCTACACCTAAAATACTTTATATAATAAGCAAAATATTTGTGCATAAATCCATTGAAGTATTTAAGCCTGACTGAAAAACTGAAAGCGTATTTAAATAGAGTTTAAGTTTTTATCAAAATTAACTCAAACTACATTTAAATATTCACTGATATTTTTGCCATTAGGAAATACGAGTATCTATTACTTCTAAGTTGTTTTGTTATCAGGCGCAGATTATATGAAGTTAGCAATGTTTTGTGTTGCATTATTACGAATTATTATAAAAAAATTTATTTAGGCCAAACAAAAAGTCAATTAAATTGTAATTATATTATATCAAACTATTTATTGGTATATTAAATTCAATTTTGATATCCTGATTATTCATATGAAAATGAAACCAAAAAAGTTTGGATAAAGATATATGTATGTATGTAATAAAAAAATTCAACATATTGAACACGGCAGTACAAGGACTTTACAAATGTGCGTTACCCTCAGTTTAATATAGTTCTCGTATCATTTTTCAAAACAGTTCTAGTCCAAATTGAAACAATTATCATATAGAACTAATCCACCTAGCAAGTGGTAACAAACAAAAATACAAAAGAGTACTGATGAAAAAAAAAATATCGGCTTTCGAAAACAGATGTTTTGCTCTATTATGTAAGCTGAATATTAAAAACAACTGATGTTAACTTTCCCTTGTTCTTTGTAACATTTATCATGTCTTTTTGAATTAAAAACACTTTCCGAATAATTAGCTTATCAAAACTGAATTTAAAATCAATTAAATTTATTCTGATATATCCCACTTTTGCTTTGTCCCAATATTTCTTTGAATTAAAATATGTTAATATGCCTTAAATTAATTTCTATATAATAAATATAAATACTAAATTAATTTTTGTGCAATTTGCTTAGTCTTAAATTATATACTTAACGAGAATTTTTAACATTTTTATACATTGATGCTAATACATGAAATATTATTTGGTCTTGAATTTTTCCACAAAAAAAAAATCTATATCTTAACTACACTTGTGAAATTTGTTTAGGTAGCAAAAATTTTTGATATTCGTAATTGAAGCGTTCGCTTCAATCATTTAAATTAAGTTAATTCGCATGTTGTTTGCATACCAGAAAAGATACCTTTCGCCTACCAGTATTGCTGTTAAGCTAATTAAATAAAACATATTTTTTTAAATTATTTAAAAAATGTAGTACATATTTTTTGCATACTTTCGTTAGTAAACATTAGTATATATTTACATATACAACTACAAACAAAACAACAAAAAAAAATGTTTAGGTTTTATGTGTGGTAAAAATTATTTTTACATACATTCATGTCTGATATCTGTGTGATTCTCAATCACGAGTGATTTGGAAAAAATGCGAGTTATATATTGTTGTTGTAAAAATCAAGAGGTTCTTAGCTTTTCAGATCGATTGTTCTAAACTTTTAACTACTAATGATCTGTTTCGAGTTTTCATAGATTTTTATGCTCTTTTTGCTATTTACCATTTTTAAGACTATTTCGGTAAGAGTTCAATAATATTTTAATTCTTCTGAGAATAGTCTTTCTGGACGAACTTGTATTGGTGGAACGACTGTCTTTTATATATGCTTTGCTCTTCCCTCCAATTATAAAATTCTGTGCGGAATACGGTATACCGGTTCTATATTGTATTTTGATTACCGGTATTTTTTAACCGAATTAAGTTTCGGTATCTGTAATGATACTGCTATTTTTCCGCTACCATTTGGAAACCTTCTATATTTGAGAAGAAAATGTAAAAAAAAACATGCAGTCATGTACTAATTTGACACGGCTTCAAGTTATCTCACGATTAATCAAAAGGGAGTCACATCAGAACATCTGTCATCAGAACGAGTCAGTTCTCAATATCAGTTTCAAAATAACCAACATCTAATTGATTTTGCAATTTACTTCAAAAATAACTCACAAGATACAGACAAGCATTACACTAACTTTTGGCTACCTCAAAACTAATGCAATGGGTAGCGATTTTCATGAGCAAATAACTTTTCAATTAATACTAAATTATCCTATTCTCCTAAACAGCTTTTTTAGTGGTTCTAGCTTTTAATTATTTCTGAGCCAATGAAGAGATGAATTAGAAGATTTATTTAGAATGTAAGAAAAGTTATTTTGATACTATCTTTATAAGAGGCAGTTGGTTGAAATGGTTTACGTGTCCATTGCAAGGAGAAGGGTTCGATACTGCACTCAGCCAAGTTAAGCAATGGTGTAATATATTATTATATTACACCATTGCTAAATTCAAAGGGACGAAGTACGCACTGACACATATCGAATAGCGTTTAGCTTTTAAATAAGTTATTACTAATCCCCAATAGATCAGTGAATTTAATTTTAAATTCCATTTAAACACAGAATTTAGTTTTTCACTGCAAACTTAAATAAGACTTAAATGCCCCTCATTGTAGATTTAAATATGACTTAAATCGTGTACAGTAAACATATGACATTGACTATTGTTTCTTTTAACAAAATAAAAACATTGTGATATGTATTGAGAAAAATTTGCTTAAAAATCTTAAAAAGTTATGTAAATAAACTTAATATCAATAAATTAAAATCAAAAATCTATAAAAGAATATTTATTTTGACACAATTGAAAAACTTAAAATAGTTTCATACACAATAACTGAAATACTTTATATAATGAGCAAAACACCTGTTTTCTGAACAACGGCGATTTTTATTCACATGGTTTATGGTGCTACCATATTTTTCGCATAAATTAATAAAAGTATTTAAGTCTGACTGAAAAACTGAAAGTATATTTAAATAGAGCTTAAATTTTTATGAAAATTAACTTAAACTATATTTAAATGTCCACTGATTTTTTTACCATAACTCTGATTAAACTTTGTTAAATTTGAGCTAGCCCAAACTCCGATAGTATATTGGTTTATGCAGTTAAAAATCGGCGCAAGTGCTATAAAAAGGATTCAGTTACTTTGTATGCATTACTTGCAGTAATTTTTAATAGAAAATATTAAGTTCAAAATGCAGTCATCCATCGAGAATGTCCCTTTGATGGAATTTATGTCCAATTATAACGGACACATTGAGTATCGCTTACTTTCAATTCGCTGCGCTCTGTTGTAACACTAGTAGGAATATTTTTGGTTGGAAAACCATATTTCTCAATTTTTTTGTTGCAAATATTTACACATGTAAGGAAATACTTAACTTATTATAGGTATGTGCTACTTGTTACAAATTTTTATTAAGTATAAATGACAAAAGTCTTGTTGGTTCAACAGAAGTATTATTTAGTTATTATTAATTAATCAAACATATTCATTTTTGTTTATTACGATTTATTTGGTACTAGTGATGGATTGTCGTAGTTGATGGAAAAACCACTAGACGAGAAATATATCAGACGTCTCAGATTTTGTACATGCGCTGCCAGTAGGTGAAGCTGCCGAAGCTAACGAATTTGCTCTGGTTGCTGCCAATGGTGAACGCATATCCTGACTAAGAGCTGTGGTATTAACAGATTGGTTTTGCACGCCCTCGTAGTAATAGGAATCTATTAAATAAAGAAAACGAAACGATTTTATTACCAATATGGAAAATATATTATGTTCTGCTATATAGATTGTAATTAATTAGCGCATGCCCACCTTCTTGTAACTAAAATATATCAAATTTATCATACGAGTATACAATACAATAAAAATTTTTTCAGATTGAAAATAAATTACGTTCAAATGCGACCGTTCGCTTTTAAATGTGCTATTTATATTTGCTTGAGAGCACAAAACGAAAAGGAGATACATTCCACTATACATAAAACCTTTAATTTTCTAGTAAAAAAATTCAAATGGTACATTTCTATTTCATCCGTTTCATATAGCAGGCTGGGTATTGAGACAAGAAAAATTTTTAGATATAGAACAGATACCATTTCCAATCTCAATTATGTTAATAGTCCGGCATTTGGTGGCACGATGCAGAGAGACCATTTTATTTTGCTTCAAATGAGTCTTGCATCAATTGTGAATTAATATAGAAAGCACTCGCCAAGCAATCATCATCGCGATAATCAAATATTCTTCCAAATACTAAGTCTGACAAGTGCTTTGAGAATATATATATATATATAACTGTTTTTGTTTCACGGGGTTTTTCTTTTTCAAATATATAAAATTTCAGGTAACTGAAAGATATGTTTCGTTATCTGGTTCGAATTTTTTTCGGAATATATTTATGCGAACGAATTCCCAAATTTGCTTAAAAAAATTTTTTTTTGCACAGTTGCATTCGCTCAGTTTCTTTTGTTTTAGTTTTTTGTTAATGAAATAACTATGTAATACAAATCGAAAAGAAGAGAAAATGAAAATAGTATAGAATTATAATGTTCATAATTGAATATAATGATGCGGTCAAAAGAAAAAAAAACAAAAAATGCTACACACAAAATACTTTGAATTGTACGATTTCCACGAATACGAATATACCATTTCAAATTTTTACTTGGAAAGTTCAATTTTTAATATAGAACTAATCCACTTAATAAGTGGTAATAAACAAAAATACACAACAGTACTGATGAAAAAAATATATCATCGGCTCTCCAAAACAGATGGAGAAAAATTATAGAGAATTTATTGTAGCCATTTCACTTCTCACTTCACCAGGATGACAAATTATGTTAAATGTCCAATGTTTTCGATAAAAACGTTTGTATCGTGGATTATTTTTAAACAATTTTTATTGTAATAAAACGTCTATAACACTGCTCAGCAGCCAAATCTTCCATTGAATAAAACTATGTTGACTATATGGATTTTGATGCGCTAAGATCAAATCCGTTTTCGGTTTTTTTCCATCAGGCCGAAATTTTTTTATGGGCGTGGCAATTTTTTGCCCCTAAATTAGCCAGGTACGTAGACATATTTCACCCTAACTCGCGAACGAGTCATCCGATTTTAAAAAGTAAAACACCAAACAATTTCTCTTTATTTCTTATCGTTTTGGAATTATTCAGAAATTAATTGAGAAAAAAATTTTTTTTCCTGAAAAATTCGTAATTTTTTTCAGTTTAAAATGGAATTTTAAAAAATTTAAAGCAACCCTGCACTTTTATCTAATAGTTACAAGTCTTAGAAATAAAAAAAAGTGTAAACCATAACAATCGGTTAAAAATTTCAGATTTTATTTTCAATTTACCGCAAGTACCCAATGTTGAAATGCAACCAACCTTACATATGTATGACGATAGCATTTCGTTAGGTGAGCAGGTAATGGAACTTAAGTACAACGGTATTTTGCATGGTTCTTGGATTTAAAAATTATAATATAGTATTTTTCAGTTATTCTAAATCGAGAACATTAAAGTAGATTCTAGTATTTATTGTAGCAGTATATGTGGAAATTGATGGATAATAAGTTAGTCAGTTTTAATTTGATATCGTGCAGTGTAATTAGATATACCCCCGCAATACTAATATTATTAAGACTAAAAAGCATAAACATTTATATATTATCTTTTAAACAAAGATTCATATCATTTCTCGATATATTTTATGTTTATTAACTTGCCAATATATTAAATAAGATATATTATATTAAAGTGCCATGGACGAGAACCTAATTATGACGTGAAAATTTATGAACTTCTGTACATTTAAAGAATGTTATTAAACAGGAACAAATTTATGGTCCTGGTGCTATTAAAAAATTTGAGTTTTAACTAAACCATTCATAGTTCAAATTAGGGTAGTAAGCTGCATGATGGCGATACCGATATATCGGTGATGCCTCAGTTTTGCGGATAAATCGGCTGTCGACATTTTATTGTCCTCATATTGTACAGATAACACCAAATTCAATGCTAATTTTTTGTGTAAGATCATAAAATTATATATATATATATATATATATATATATATATATATATATTGAAGGACAAAATTATTGTCATACGAAATCGCAGATTCTATTATTACTTCCGCACCTGGCACGTTTTTACATCTTTGTTTTTTACTATTTTTATTGTTGTTATCAATTCTGACTTGGTAAATGTATTTTACTGTAGCAGCATATATTTCAACTGTCTCACATATTTGCCGGATTTTTATTGTTAATTTGTGAAGCACCACTTCTCTGAAACTATTTAGAAGTATAGAATTTTCTTCTTTTCTTAATATTATTTTGGTATTTCGATACCAATTTTTATTTCAGTATTTTCGTTTCCTTGTGATATTACTTTATCAATTAAGTTATACACGAACTTTCAGGATTGTGATTAATTATAGGTTTCTTTAACTGTCGGACGAAATATAAGTTATAAAAATATATATGTGTTGAGAATGATATTCTACATAGAATTTTTCATACATCATAGCATTAAAAGAATTCTACAAACATGATAAGAAACAAGGAAATCATTACAAAGTATTTACGGTACTTAAAGTGATGTGTAATTGTGGGCGGTCTCTAATATATTGAGCCTTATGTTTTAAAAGTTATTAACTTACTTAAAATACCACCGCCCGATCCATAACTGTATGAACCATATGCACTACCATATTGAGAATATGTTGGGCTATACGTGTAGTCGGAAGCAGGGACAACGGATCCACAACCTGAATAAATATTAAATATAAATTATAAAAATAATATAGTTGGCTTTTAAGGAGTACGTTACATTACGTTATAAGATTGTGAATATAACAGCAGGTATGTAAATTTATGCCGTTGGTGCTCGTTATAACTTATACTTTGATGGACCGAAGTATAGAAATAGTAAAAAGTGAGTGCATTTGAAAGGTATAGTAATAATGGTGCAGGCCTCTAGAGATATCAAATAAAATATATATATAGAGTAAAAATTTTACAAGCAGTTGCCGTGATAACAGAGTAAGAAAATACGGTGTTCGTTAACTTGCCTGAAGTATAATGACTGAAACTAGGCAACATTGGTGTAGTAGTTGTGACATAACCGGTCATCTCAGCAGTACTGGAGGTAGATGCGAATGGTTGTATATTAGCATTATTTTCATTAGCAACGCCACTGGAGGTCATTAAGCTGAGCGAGGTAGAATTTGCGGTATTTTGATTCTGAGTTTGATCTTGATGGGTATCAGCTACAAGCTGCGGATGAATATCATTATTGCTATGACTCTGAGATCTATTGCTTAAATTAATATTATTATTAGTATTATTGAGGTTTTGTGTGGTTTCCGCTACCGTCAAAGTTGATGTTGACGTTACGATACTGCTAATCGAAGTCGCTGTTGCTGTATTGCTTGCATTAGATCCGCGTGAAGAGTAGTGGTGGTTGCGTCGCATAACCATTGGTACCGCTGTCGTAACATTGCTACCATCATCCGAATCCAAAATAGTCAAAGATATTTCAGCCGTATCAGTTTCATCTATAACATCCCCAGTATTGGTGGGTTGTGTTTGGGAAGAAATCGTACTCGGATTTTCTATGTGGCCAACTGCTGTGTAACTACTGTTTTCAAGCGCAATGGCTGTTTTTGTGCGAGCGTGTTCGGACATATATTATTTTCAATAAATTAACAAAATACCATATAAATTAAACGAACATTAAAGGAAATTAATATAAAAAATATAAATAAAAAATCAAGATTAAAAGGAAAATATGTAGATTTTGAGGATGCTAATTGCGTTTTGTGTTGCTGCAAGGGGAGAAGCAATCCATGGAGGGATTACAGCGAACATACACACGCGATAAATTTTATCTGATATCGCTAACGGAGACAAAGTAAACATTTCACAAATTGGTATTGAAGCGCGTTTCTCTCTAAAACAATTGATTTTTACAGACTTCAGGAGTATAAACGGATGCATACAGATGTGATTTTTATTTTGTCTTGGCACTTAGGGAATGCATATACATATATATATATATATATATATATATATATATAATGTTCAGCGACCAGTGCTATGCCTCCGTTAGATAAAAAATTTTTGAATCCATATTCGTGACTGAGTGCGTCGTGTTTACTACTTCAGCCAATAGCACCTTCGACTTTTTGAATAGGCTGCATATACCGTGTTAGAAATGATTGGCTCTTTGGGATTTTTGGCGGAGGGAACCTACTAAAAGCAATTGAAATAAACATTGAACTGGCTCACAAAAACCTTGCTATAGGAAACAGTCACGATAGCAATTCAGAATCTTTGCATTTTTTAATATAAATAGTCATTAGCTTTAGAGGTACATAATACTTTCAATACAACCAAAATATATTAACAATTTTCAGATTAAGTATTGTTTTGTTTGTTGCGGGTTAAGTATGCATTTTATTGGCTCTTAACTTAAAAAGTCATAGGTTCAGTAGAGATCTATCCTAAGGGCTTTATTTAAGTTTCAAGCTTCTTATTACTAGAAATTCCTTCTAATAATCGGGCAGCTATTTGTATGGGTGAACTACACTATATCTATAGTTATATCCGAATGATGGTTAACCATTTTCCGAGCCATCCAGGCTGTCCTTGAAAATAGGATAACTCAATGAATGTGAATCACATTTACTTAAATAAACACAGGTGCGAAAGCGTGGAAATGGTTGACAACGGTTGACAAGTTAAATAGAGGGATCGTAGATATAATGATTACTGCAGAAGCCGTAACGAAGAAGGACAAACAGTGTTTCATAGTTCATGCCAATATCGAGTGCAAGGCCGTCAACATTTGAAATCTTTGACAGCGAAGATAAACTATCCTTATTTATATATAGGTATATAATACCACAACTGCTTCAGGGTGCCTCCAAGAGACCGAAATAACGGACTCAAGTGCATCGCCTGGCATAATGATAAACCACAATAATTGCTACAAACTTTTTTTTAATCAAAATTGTAAGGAAATCAATGAATAGAGTGTTCTACGCCAAAGATGTTCGGTATTATCTTGGGGTTATAGAACTTTTTGTGTTGCTTTGGATTTCTGAACATAAGATTCTGTTAATAATCTGATTCGAGCATGGAACCTTTCATTTGGCGTCTATCATAATAGTAATCCTCAAATTGAGACTCAAATCACTTTATATATAAAACATAATATATAGAAAAACTATGTATTTTTCATGCTTACCTGTGTAATAGGGGGACATAGCTGCATCATGCAGGCTGGCGCCTACCTTCATTTCTTGCATATTGACGGGAACTAAGGGTGTTAACGTACTAGAACCTCCTAACATTATTATATAACAAAACATAAAATTAATAAGCAAATAATATTCTTGTTTTATTGTTCGGCTATAGGCCAGGTTTTTAAAAATCAATAAACACTAAATATTTTTTGATTATTTAATCTTTATTTATTGCCATTTTTCCCAAAATTTCGAATAGCTTCGCTATTCATCTTCAGGGGAACACTGTTGGGTACAAAACAATAAATGATAAACATTAAAATTAATTTTTGATTATTTCTAATAAATTTACAATTGTGTACCCAACAGTGTTCCCCTGAAGATGAATAGCGAAGGTATTCGAAATATTGGGAAAAAAATAACATTAAATAAAGATTAAATAATCAAAAAATATTTAGTGTTTATTGATTTTTAAAAAACCTGGCCTATAGCCGAACGATAAAACAAGAATATTATTATAATACAACAGAACAACGATTAAACTAAATATTAATAAGCAAACGAATAACACGAATAAGAAAAAAATTAAAATCAAAACAAAAGTGAAATAATAATTAAAACAATTTGTGTACGAGTATATACGCTCACACAGGTAGATACGTTTGTATGTGTAGCTTTAGATTTGATAACCATGCCTTTCACCATTACTACTACAATTTAATTTTTTAACGAAGTGAATGACTGTTTATTCGAATCAATAAGAACCCGCTTGGATATTCATACAGGATTTAAGCTCTTACTTACCAATAGATGGGGTGTACAGAGAACCATGTGTTTGTGATATCGACGTTATGCTATCATACAACATGCTGTCATTAGTTCCTGTTGCCACCGCAGCCGGAAATCCGTTATGGCTGTCATAGTATGCTGCTACGCTGCCGCTATTTGTTGTCAGTGTGCCTAATTCCGAGAGCAGCTTATGTTCATCTTTTATACACCATTTCCCGGACCATATCTGTGTTTTAAAATAGAATTTAACATATATATGAATACATCATGAACTTTTTAGAAAGCTTCGACGATTTAAATGAATAAAAAATGTTTGCTACGTTGGATGCTAAGCTATTTGCTTAACGCAAAAACATATTGAAAAATGAAACGGATATAAAGAAAAATGAGAAGAAGTTCCATCTTATTCTCCAGGTTGCGACGTTCTTAAGTACATGAAAGTTGCCGGTAATGTACAGTTTCCAGTTCTGTATGCTTTCGTTATTGAAACAGGCTTACAACGGCTAACACTAGAACGTACTAGTACAGATCAGATATATTATATGCCATATTAATGACTGAATGCGGAGTAGAATTCGGAAACATTGGCTTCGTAGTGCAATTTTTAAATACTTCAGCTAACAGCATACGTTGTATTTTGTAGTATATCTTTGACTGAGTACTGTCTTATTTATTTATTTCAAAAATTCTTTGCTAAGATGCCGACGACGAGACTCGACCATATATCGAAGATGTTTTTACTACGCGTTCTTATTCGTTACTTTAATTGACTGTATACGACTTAAAGACGCATTAGTTTTTATATTTAGTTGCCGTTATCAGTCATTGTTTTCTCCAAAAAATATTATGTATTTACTTTTTTTGCGCAAGATATCAGCTGTTTATAATAGTAAACGATACTAAAGAAACATTGATTTGGAAAGAATTTGAATACAACAACATATATATGTAAACAAATAAATATTTTCTAGAACAAATTTTTCCAGCTTTCAACAATGTCTACTTCTTCACTCCAGAAAATTACTAATTCATGCTCACTTTTCGTTGTCACTCAATGTTGAATTTTATTTTCAACAGAGTCGTCAGGCACAGAACAAATTAAAGACAAAACACAAACACATAAACCCTGTTAATTAAACAAAACAACTGATTCATGACAGAGCAGAAAGTACAATCTAATTCTGCCTTTATGTCTTCATATAAAAAGTGGCAACGTAGTTAACCACGGAAAACTCCTCAGAAGAACCGTAATCTCATACAGTTATCTTAGGTGTGGAAAGACGATGAACGATCAGTGGTCTGGCTGTCCTAAGTTAATATTATTTTGGAAGGAAGCTACCAATTTTAAAAAATCTTTTGTCGAAAATCCTTTTCATGAGATATATAGCTTTTTTATTCGCACACATACTTTCGTTTCCCTAGTGATGTATCAAGTCCGAAAAGAATGTTGGCTTATGAAGGTTTTAAACCAAACATCAGGAACGGACATTATTATATTCAACCAATTTCTTATAGTACATTTATTATACGTAAGCTGAAGTAAAGATAAACTATTATAAAATGACTTCAGTAGTCTACCTCAAGAGTGATTCAAACATATACTTATATAATATATCTGAGCATATTGTTAGGGACAGGGATGTAATCGGCGACGATACCAATATATCGGCGATACTTCCGCTCAATATTGGTCATATATAAATATATATATATATATATATATATATATATAGACATATACATGTATATATATATATATATATATATATATATATATACATGTGTATATATATCTGTATATATATATATATAAATATATATATATGTATGTATATATATATATATATATATATATATATATATATCTGTATATATATATATATATATATATTTATGTATATATATATATATATATATATATATATATATATATATATATATATTTGATATTAGCATTTTCTTAGATATATGTTTATCTTAAATATGGTAGCACTAATGTATAAGACAATTTTGACATTACATGATATATGATTGTCATCTGTTAATTTGTAATGCTTTATAATTTCCGTTTTTGGCGGCCTCTTGTTTGGCACACAAAATAAGCAGAATTCTCAAAAATGACAGTTCATTTTTGCCCGTATCAGTTTTCGTTAACCCCTTGTTGTGAAGAGTAAAGCTATAGATGTTTTTCAGAAATCAATGTGAGTGAAGAGATGAACACACATTAAAAAAGATAAACAAACAAATTGGAAATAAAAATTTGTTTTGATAAAATTTTATTTTGTGGATAAAATATTTCGTGTTATTAAAAAAGTTATGTGTTTTCGTGATAATTTGCATCTGCAAACATACATTCATATATTTTTATCATTGTATTAACATCGTGTGTGGTGTGGAAAATAAGAAATAATCCTTAGTGATGGTTTTCGAAAAACAGTTCCAGACTCACAAAAGTGAAGTGATTCTGAATAGTGGAATGGTCTGTGAAGGTGCAGTTTCATGGCAGCAAGACGAATTATAGTTAGAAGTAGTTTGCCACATTGCTAATGATGTTGTTTATCTGCCATAGGTGATGACGGCAAGAGAATACTTATGGTGCAGTTGCTAAACTTAGAAAAGATGCAGGCTAACAAACCATTTATTCAGAGATTCATTTGTTGTTGGATATGCAGGAAGTATGAAAAATATATCGCTAAAATATGCATATACCTTAATATTTTAAATCTCATTCTTTACAGGCAGTCGGCTTAAGACCAGTAATACTCCATCAAACGCTGCAAACAATGCTTCAAGAGGACATTGAATTAAAGAAGAATACATTTGAAAGCAGATTTTATTTCTTAAAAGTTTTATTAACGAAAAGTGTTTTACAAAATTAATGCTAAAGAAAACTGGTTATAAAAAATTTATATTCATTGTTCTTAGTTATTAAATTTTTTTGTAATTCTTTTCTTAAAAAATAATAAAGTAATATGGAATTACTTATTAAAATTTTAAATTTATTTTAAATTGACTTTATCGAAAAATTCTCTACAAATCTGCGACATAATTATTGCAAAATAAGATACATGCAATCTAAGCAAAGATTGCTCAATCACTTCAACTAATTTTCTTATATACATATATATAATATGACAAAATTATTGCAAAATAAGATACATGCAACATCTTGTAGGATAGTAGTAGTGGTAGTTATTGTCATCATTCATTTAATTCAAGTTTGTTCGCCACAAATCCGTCTGGCCAACAGTAGTATATCACTTCACGTAATAGTATCACGTTTAGCATAGATGGTATTTGTATTTAGGAAGAGACCAAAAATATAAGAATCACTGCTTTCCTGAAGAGCCATCTCAGTATACTAATTCAGTTTTCCAATCTTGAGTAATTTCACAAACCAAATGTTGGAAGACTACTTTTCTCATAGCTACGAATCTCATGTGAAACTACTGTGCCAGGACGATGTGGTCTCGTACCACCGCCGGTAGCTGGTGCAATTATACGAACTGCCTTGTTTGCTGACAAGGTAAGAGAATAAAAAGAAATTGTTTTAATAAAGCCAAAGAATTGAAACCGAAATAAAAACATTACCTGAAATCATTAAATATATTCCAATACTACTTTTTCCAAACTATATTCATTTGAGTTCCATTTACTCTTTGGCAGAACACTGCTTTCACGAACTTTTTCCAAAGCTATGTATATATTTTGTAGTCAGTATTGGAGGATTTGACTGCGTTTTGAAACACTGGTGCAAAGCCCCATTGATCCATAATAATTTACAACTGAAAAATGAAAAAAGGATGTCTATATTCATGCATCTGCAGATCATACCATTGTTATGTGCACTTGCAAATACTGTTGGGTTGGTTTTCACAATTTCGATACAGACAAACATATACACTTTTTACAATCACTGTTTTGTATTAATGTTCGAAAACTTAATACAAAATTTACTCATGCACAAAACTATGAAGGGAAAATTATGAGTGCAAATACTGCTTGTCCTGAATCAACTCCAAGCACTATCTGCCACTCACAATTTTCCGGAAGATGCTTATATCTATCACACACTTACCTTTTCGGATTCTTCGGGAAACTATTGAGTTTCTGAACATCTTGGCAACCCATAATACATTTGCGGCTCCTGAAATATAGGTTTTGTTTTATTTTTCTTCATAAATTTTACCATGATTATTACTTACATTATTTCTAAAATTTTTTCAGCACAGGTTATATTTGAAGAAAAATGCCACTTAAAAAGCTAGGATTATATTCAATAAAATACACTTATCTTTATCACAGAATAGCAATCTTTATCACTTTGCTATTTTGAAACATAATAAATTCAACTAAAGTTTAAAAAAAAGCGGAAATTTTTTAATTTTAATAAAATTAAAAGCCTTTCGCTTGCAAAAATATTTTTTAACCCATAAATTATTGACGTTTAACCGGTGAATTGAAAAGAGATGGAATTATAAAAAGCTATATCATACTGTCCTTCGCCAAATGAGGGGTTAAAAAGGTATTGCCATTAGGGATGCCATTCATGAAAATACGATCTGGCCGGATTGGCGTGTCCTATCTGTATAACCTGTGGTTTGGCACGCCATTGTTCTGCAACTCAACAATCAAGTTTATTTTAATAAAACATTTTTTATATCTAAAATCATAAAAGTATTTTTCTTCTGTGTGAAAATATAATTTATATTAAAATCATAAAAGGTTATGGGCGCAGTATCCCAACTTTAAGAAAAAAAAACTAAATTACTGTGTGGCAGATAAGTTTAAATTAAAAGGTGGAGCAAGCTGCATCTTCTGTAAATAGTGAGGAGAAATCTGCATCGGGATCTGATTCTAAATGTTCGTCTTTGGATTCAATTCAGATCATGGAAGAAGCTAGATTTTATCAATTACACCGATTCAATGGGCAGAATTATCAACTATCGAGACGTCAAATGGAAATTTATGGAAAATTAATTGAAATCGTATACTTTAGGTAAACTTCCTAGATCAAGTGCTGACAGCCAAGCGTGGAATGATAAAGATGCTGAGGCACAATCTTTTATAATGAGGGGTATTGAGTTATAGCAATTAAAGTACCTTTCACATAGTAATACATCTGACCAAACGTGGTCGCGACTCAAAACTGTTCATGCAGAAAAGACCGAACTATCTGCCCAAGTTTACTTGAAAAGTTTATAAATTGCAAAATAGAAGACGGTGACAATATGAACTTTATAGCAAATGTAATTCCACTGGTACAGCGATTAAAAGATATGGATTTGGAGCAAAAAGAATCCATGGTAATTGGAAAAATTTTAAGTAGTTTACCATCCAAGCTAGGACAGCTTGATATGATGTTCCTCGCGCTGAGCAAAATATTGAAAGGTTAACAGATCATCTTGTAAATGAAGAGTCTTTAATTAATTTACGCCCAAATGAAAAATCATGCAGATAAAACAGCATACTCTTTGAGTCAGCATAATAAGAGCAACGCCAAGCATGGAAATCAAAATATCACGAATGGCAAATGTCATTCCTACAATAAATCTGGTCATTTGGCAAGAGAGCGTTTTAAGAGACAAAAATATCATCAAAAGAAAGCAGCAAGCAATTTAAACTCTTTGGCTGTTATAAAGGAATTACAAATAAAATATAATGCAGAAATGTCAAATGACACAAAATCAAACCTGTTTGTCTTACAATCTAACAATACACAAGGCAAATTTGTAAAAAAATTTGTATGCTATGGGAGCCACTGAATACACGTGTTTCCAGAGGCAGTTGTACACCAAATTTATGCAGAATAAAGGTGGTATGTGTCAAGTCAAGGTTGGTGATGGTCGCAGGTTAGACGTTATTGGTGTTGGTGATGTAAAGGTGCAGGTGGTTGATGAATATGGTGATGGTGGTGTCATTCACATCATAAAGGATATTTTGTTGGTACCACAACTAGACAGAAATTTTCTATCGGTAGCAACAGAAAGAGGTATGAAAGTTATTTTTGAAGAAGGCGCAGACAGGGTGTTGCTAATGAAAGGTGACGATGTTGTTGTTCCTAGTGTACGTGATAATAAATTATAGAAAATGAATTTAAATCTAATCAAAAAGGCGTCTTTAAATGTAGCATCCTCAGAGTCCATAATGTTATGGCACGAACGTTTGGGCCACGTAAATTTTAAAACATTACAAGTTATGTGCAAAAACGGCGTAGTACTAAAAATGGAAAGTGTTCCAACTGAAATCCCATTTTGTGATGGATACTTATGGCAAACAACACCGATATAGCTTCCCCAAATCAGGTGCAAATAGGGCAAGGAGAAAGTTTTCATGCAGGTCTGTGTGGCAAGATGAGCATGCTTTCTGTTGAAAAATTTAATTATTTTTTGCTATTGAAAGATGATTATTTTTTGAAAGATAAAACAAATGTTTTAAAATGTTTGATGGAATTTTTTGCTGAAGCTCAAGCTGATGGCCATATAATTAAAAGACTTAGGACTGATGGATGTTTAGAGTTCTGTAATGATGAGGTAGATAAATTTCTATTAGAAAAAAAATGTGAAACATGAAGTCACCACTCTAACGACCCCAGAACAAAATGGTTTCATAGAAAGGCAAAATCGTACCGTAGTAGAGAGTGCTACAGCAATGATACATAAACGTGGATCACAACTCAATCTTTGGGCAGAAGCGACAAATACTGCAGTATACCTTAAAAACCGCACAGCATCAGAGTGTATGGTGTAAAGCCTGCAGTTGGTCACCTTAGAGTATTTAGCTGTGAAGCATATGTACATATACCTGAACAACAACGTAAGAAGTGGGATAAAAATTCCGTAAAGGGAATAATGGTTGGATACAACGATGGAAGCAAAGCCTATCGTGTATATGATCCAATTGGTAAGAAAGTATTTATTCGAAGGGATATCATTTTTAACGAACGTCAACAAAAATTACATGACATAATAGAAATAAAAGAGAAAATATATAGAGAAGAAAAAGAAGAAACGGCTGATGTAGATATAAATAAAAGCCCAAAAGTTTACAAAATCCTAGAGAGCCAATCCCACGAAGCCCATACAATACAAGAAGTGGGACAAAAATGCAATCTGACAAAAAAGAAACTGATGCCGAGTTGTGTAAAGCAGAATTAGACCCAACTTCCTTAGAAGACGCCTTAACTAATGTGGATTCCAATAAGTGGTTAGCAGCTATTCATGAAGAGATAGATTCCCTTAACAAAAACAAAACATGGAATTTGGTGCCAAGAACTTCGGACATGCACATACTATCAAATCAGTGGATTTTTATATATGTATATATATAAATATATATATATATATATATATATATATATAAATATATGTATATATATATATATATATATATATATATATAAATATGTATATATATATATAATTATATATATATATATATATATATATATATATATATATATGTATATATATATATATATATATATATATATATATGTAGGTATATATATATATATATATATATATATATATATATCTATATATATATATATATATATATATATATATATATCTATATATATATATATATATATATATATATATATATATGCATGTATATGTAAATGTATATATGTATATGTATATGCATATATAAAATTCTTATTTAGTTGTTATTATAATATTTTAGCTTTCTTTATTTGCTCCTGATAAATGAATACGCTTCTTATATTTAAAGTTTTTGAGCTTTTGTGTTTTTTTGAGCGGTAATATTTCCATTCCATTATGTGCAGATCAAATCACCATATTTCTATACTGTTTGTTGAAGTTTAATTTTCTTTTCTGGCGTTTTTTACTCTTTTCTGGTTATTATATGTCATATCTTTATGTTTCAACTGCATGTACACAGTCGCTCCATCCTAAATTCATTGTTTTAGGCATTGAATTTTTGCAATTATCACGTATTTTTAACAAGTGGTAATTGCGTGATGTATTTGCAATTTTTTGCGCAATTTGAATAAAGAAATTTCTCTCTTTTAGAAGTGAGCAATTGGGATATTTTCATGGATTATTTCTGCACTTTGGCTTTGTTTTACGGTAAATGATTTAGAAATTTTGATTTTTTATATAACACAAAATCCACGGAGAAGCTCTAATAGGGGGTGACGCCCGATACACATAAATATATATACATATATATATATATATTTAAGTGACATACACACTACTAACTTACCTTAATAAACTATTAAATAGCACTTAGATATAAGCTTAATTAGAAAAACATAACTTTGTTAAAGATAGAGATAATAAGCAACCCATAGAATATTTCAAACAAGAGTAAACTAATAACCAACACTTAATGATAAGAAGATATACCACACATATTTCACTAGATAAGAGTATACGTAACAAAGAAAACTGATAAGCCTAGACAAATTTTAAGATTCTCATGTTCAGCACTTAAGGTTTTCAGCACTTAAAGTTCAGTTTATGAAGACAACTCAAAAGACACAAACCGTGAATTTCATTGAAGCAGTCGGTAGGATCTGTGAAAAAGATCCCTTAAATGTACTTACTACTATAAAAATAAATTAAAAATTTCTTTTGCGAATCCTACGGAACCTTCCAGAATTTCATAACAAAAAATATATAGTAATTTTTTTAAAACTAAAAATTTAAATTGTTCTTAAGTTAATTTTTAAAGAAAGAAAAGTAAAAGTTTTATATCAATAGAACGGTACCAGAGCTCAAAGTATTTCGAACCTATAAGCTATACAACCTATGGACTTAATTATCCAAAATCTGCAAACTTTATCTTTAAGCAACAATAATAACAACGCAGAACAAGAAAGAGTTGACAACTATCTATTACAAAAGCATTTTTTAATGAAAATCTAAGGCTAATTCATCCCTTCTCTTGACAGAGAGAAGGATTGGCAATGTACGTCAGTGAAATAGAAAGTATAGTACCAGAAGATCGCATTTTATTCTTCAATTATATATATATATATATATATATATATATATATATATATTGCGAACGTTGTGCTGTGCTGCTTTAGATATGGTAAGACGTGAACAACCCGAGGATAGGACGTCATTGAAGAGGTTACTAATAATGGAATTCAGTGAAAACAAAAATTTTCACACCTAATTTTAAGTATGAATACAGTATTCCACAGATAAATGTCTCACTAATAAATCCAAATAAGGTAATTATCAGAATACGCACACATTTCGTTTTGAATATAAAAAACAGAATTATAAATCAGCTAAAACATTTTATAAAATAAAAATACGTATTATAAAAAGAGTACAAGAAAAAAAATAACAATTTAAAAAAAAAATATACATATCAAATGTATTAAAAAATAATATTAACTTCATAAATAAGAAAATACTGAATGTCAATTATTTAAAATATTCAGTAATTTTAGATTGCGTCATATTTGAAACTTCGCTTTTGAAAATTTTATCCTCAAAATTTTCAATCTCTTCTAATTCCACTTTTATATTTAAGGAAAATCGACGTAATACATCAAGTGCTATTAAATAATAAAAGTTTTTTATACCTTTATCATAAGGGTAAATTAAATTAAAAACCGAAATACGTTTCCATCTGAAATCCATTTTTCATAAAAACCATCTGGTAAAAAAAATAATTCAAAATTGAGCACAACAGGATATACATTTTTTACTCTAAAAATATTTGACCTTGCGTCAGAAAAATTGCTCTGATGCTCACGGCCGGATCGTGCCGGGTATAATAATGGAGTGTAGAGGAAAGTTCAGACTGTAAGATAGTACTAGTCTCTAAACGAACTTTTACGAACTTTAGAAGTTATGATCTATTAAGTGGGAGGATTTAAGAAAATTTGGACCTTAAGAAAAAACATTTTTTAAAAATTAATTTCAAAAAGTTTTAAAAATTTTTTTGCTACAAGCTTAGCTAACAAGCTGGGCAATTATACAAAATTGCTTAGAAATCTTTTAAAACAAAAAAGTTATAGGTGTTTAAAAACTAAAAACTTATTAAGAAATTTCTCATTTCAGCAAAATTATGAAAATGCCAATTTTGAACCACCCTGTTCACGGTGATGTAGTTAAAATATAATTTAAATTTTTTTATTCCCGAGGTATAAAAGTGTCAAAAAAATGAGTTTTGGCCGCCTTCTCGCGAAATGGTTCACTGTGCGACGGTGCTTTCCTCACAAACAAATTCATCCTCTTCTGAATCTCCACCGTTTTCATCTGGGAGACCCTAAAGTATTTTTGCGTCTGCTAGTAAGCCATAACATTGAAGATTCTCATCGCATCTAATACATTCATTAGAGTTGTCTGGTGAAATATCAGCCTCCATGAAGTTTTCCTGAACTTCTACTACTTCTTCTGCTGGTTCACCTGTTGTGAATCCAGCCTAAAATAGATTTATATTTAAATGATTTGCCTTTAAAAAGTTTATCTTTAATGAATGAATAAGGGTATCATCTTTCACCAACCACTAATCTCTTTTAATAAAATACAATGCATCTAAAATTGATATCGATTTTAAAAATCCTTCCAATTTCAATCCCTTTTCCAAAGCTATTATTTGTTTTCTTATAATAATTTGTGGATAATTTGATTTGAAGTAATGTATAATACGTTGGTCCAGAGGCTATATTAATGCAGGTGTATTCGGGGGAATCTACTGTCATTTTATGACACAATGTCTATGAACAAGAAAATGTTTCTATTTTGTTTCGATATTTCATTGTCTATTTTTTGCAGGATGGAATTCTACAAAGTATTAGTCATATGCAATAGAGTAGTAAGGAATAGGAATAGTTTTACCGGACTTAAGACAGCGACAATTGCAAAAATCTTTTTGTATGAGATTCGCGATCTTTCACACTTTCTTCTTTACGAGACAGAGTTCCACTTGGTAAAACGCTATAAAAAGGCCACTTTCATCAGCATAAAATATATTTTCAGGAGTGTAGTTTTGAAGAAGTGATATAATATTACTACCTTCTATATAATTTCAAGCGCCTTCCCCGTCATTCTCATTACTTTCTCCAAGTATCTTAGTAAACTTTAAATTTTCTCTTCTCTGCCATCTCCATTACCAACCACTGTTTGGTTCAAAATCAGAATTCATTTTTACTGCAAACTCCTTTGCTTTATTCTTTAACATTAACCTTGAAATAATAGCACATTGTTGACACATTTGGTTAAACCATAATAAAAGAGCATTTTCAACATCTTCATAGTTGGATTTTCGGCAACGTTTTAAATCTACATTTTTATTAGAATCTGCAATAGCACGAATTTTCGATTCATTTCTTATTATCCTATTGACTGTTGAAATATCGCAATTAAATTGTGCAGCCAGTTGCTGTTTTATGTTTTCCTCCTTTTTGCCATAGAGATTAACAAAAGTTTTTGCTTTAAGTATAAAAAAGTTTTTTTGGAGGCATTTTTAAGCACTAAATAAAATTTTAGTTATTTCACCACAAAATGTATATTTTTACTTATTTTCAAAAAGAGATTTTTAATTTTACCACCAACAATAAATGACAACAACAAGCAAGCGTGAAGTTAACAGGTGCTTTAATTAAAGTTCTTTTAAAGTTGTAAAAAAGTACTTTGGGTAAATAAACTAACATAAATTCATGAATATGCTAGTGTTGCAAATTTTTGTTGAGGTAATTACCCGAATTGGCAATTTAAGCGAAAGTTATTAAACCGTGCAATTTTGTTTAAAAATGTATGAAAAATACACGGGGACTTACAGCGCGATCTAATAAATAAAGGCAATTATGCGTGGCGTATTTAACCGTGGTATACTGTAATATTAAATTTAAGGGTAACTAAGAAACTATGTGATGAAATTAACACCCTGATATGTAGAGATAAAGACTCGATAAAATTATGTAACGAACCTGAAGAAAGGAAATTTTTTTACAAAGGAAATAAATTATTATAGTTTTAAAATACTAAAAAAAATTACCAAATCATTTGATAGCCTTTTTGAATGTCAATCTAGAGAAAGATTCTTAAACAGTAATCCAAATATTAAAAGAAAATGGTGAATGTGATGAAAACACCCATTATAAAATATATAATCCTAGAAATTATGGTCAAGCACAGCTACATAAGTCAAATTCAAATAAAACACATTATAATCCAAGGTATCCTTACCAATATAGTAGAATTTTTTAATAGGAATTGCAATACAAATCAAACCTCAGAATTTTTCTCCAAAAAGTTATAAAAATCAAAATTTCCATCTTTAGAACACACATAACCCAATAATAATTATAACCCTAATAAAAAAATAATTCCAATCAATTAAAATTGGGAAATACGGCGCTCCAATACCAATGGAAGTGGAAATTTTTCACTTAAATGCCTCAAGCAATTGCTCTTCATTTTAATGCAAATAGAAAATAGATTTTATAAATTTTTAGTAGACACTGGGTCATAAATAAGTTTAATTAAATTTAATACATTACCAACAGAAAGTAAAAAAGTTAACCTAGTTAGCGTAAAAACAATTAAAGGAAATATAATTTTGAACAAAGCACAGGAAATCACCAGGTATCAGGTATTAGTTTGAATTTCTTTGTTCACGACTTTTGTCAGGATTATGACGGACTATTAGGTTACGGTTGTCTACAAAATTATATATATAATTTTGAACGGTACAAAATATTATTTCGTGGATGAAAACCAAGGAAAACACGATGAAAAAATATTGCTCAACGTGAAAGAAAATAAGAATGAAAATAAAATAATTAAAGATGAAACAAACTTATTAAGATTAAGTCATTTAAACAAGGAATAATATAAAGAAGTTAATACACTATTAAAAAAGTATAGGAATATTATATACCAAGAAAACGAAAATTTACACATATAATAAAGCATAGGATATATACTAAACACGAAGGTCCGGTCTACGTGAAATACTATAGATATCCAGAAGTACATAGAGATGTTGATAGGCAAATAAAAGAGATGTTAGAACAAAACATCATCTGCCATAATAAATCACCTTATTCAGTACTGATATGGGTGGTACCTAAGAAACAAGACGCATCAGGCTTACAAAAATCGAGAATTGTTATAGACTATTGAAAATTGAATAACATAACAGTAGACGATAAGTACCCAATTCCATTAATGGACGAAATCTTGGACAAGTTGGGTACGTCCATATACTTTACAACGTTGGATCACATGAAAGGGTTTTACCAAAGAGAAGTGCAATCCAGAGACAGACATAAAACTGCATTTTTCACACGAAATGGGCATTCCGAATTTTGATGAATGTCCTTCGGTCTAAAAACTGCACCAGCTACATTCCAAAGACTGATGACCACAGTGTTGGATGAACTAATTGGATAATAACTGAAGACTACTTCAGTACTTCTCTCCAAGAGCATATCACTTAACTTGATAAAGTATTGAAGAAATTATCTGAAGCCAATTTCAAAATTCAGTTCGACAAATGTGAATTCTTACAAAAACAAGCAGAGTTTTTAGGACATATAATCACACCTGAAGGTATTAAATAAAACCCAAATAAAACTAAGGTAATAATTAACTACCCAATACCAAAAACAAAAAAGAAATCAAGCGATTTCTCGGAATAGCTAGTTTCTATAGGACTTTTATTCAAAACTTTTCAAACATCACAAAACCACAAACACATTGTCTTAAAAAAGGAAATAAAATAATTTATACCGACAAAGACTACATTAAAGCTGTGGAAACAATGAAAATTTTTATAACAATGGAACCAATCCTAGCGAATCCCAATTATGAAAAACAATTTTTTTCAACAATGGATGCATCGAACATAGCATTAGGCGCAGTACTAAGCCAAAACATTCACCCGATTTGTTTTGCAAGTCGGCCCCTCAACACTCATGAGACTAATTATTCCGCCACAGAAAAGGAAATACTAGCCATAGTCTGGGCAACACAATATATCCACCCACACTTGTTTGGGCCTAAATTTATAATTAATAGGACCACAGTCCTTGGCAATGGTTACATAACCTTAGAGAACCAAACGCTATTTTACAAAAATGGAACATAAAATTGAATGAACTCGATTTCGATATCAGATACATGCCGGGAAAAGAAAATTATTTCGCGAATGTGGTATCACAGATTAGAATTGAGCAATGTTACCTTAACGAATCACAAACAGGAAATTCAAGAAGAGCAGAAATCAGTGCGCGAGTTGACAACGAACATAATGAAATTGCATCGATAGCACCAACCTGCTATCAAAATAAAACATCCAGTGTAAAACTGTTCTCAAATAATATTACCACTATAATTATAAAAGTTTAAGCGAATCAATTGAAGATGTAATAAAAACACATCTATGAAATAAAAATGTTACAATATATGTATATGCCTAATTAAGAAGATTTCTATTTACTCCAAGAATATTACGGTAAGCCAGTACAAAATAACTTCCATAAAGTGGTAAGAGAAAACTAGAAAATATAAACGGTTTTCCTGATATTAAAATCAAAATTCTAAAGATTCATATAACCAAGGAATCGAAAAAATAGTTAAAACATTCAGAAACAAATCCTATTACCCAAGTTACGTTAAAGAAATATCAAAAATAATAAATTTATGAGAACTATGTAATAATTGCCAGAACGATCACATTAGCAATAAATTAGCTTTCAAAATAATACCACCAACATACGAAATAAGAGAACAATTTGTAATAGACTTTTGGCAATGGAATAAACAATATTACCTTACCTAAATTGATATATTCTCTAAATTCGCAACACTCGAGCCTGTTATCTCACTTAATTGGATAGAAACCAAAATAGCATTAATTAAAATATTTAATTCAATTGGGCGACCGAAAACTTTAAAAATAGACCAAGACCTAAACATGAACAATGTCAATATAAAAAATTGGTATCAGGAACTAAACATTAAATTGGAAATAACTACAGGCAAAACAGAAATCGCTGACATTGAAAGTCTACATAAATACTCAATGAAAAACTTCGAATTATTAATACTTTAAAAGACAAAGAACTTAGTTATCTACAAGTCGAACAAACACACTTTACTTACAATCACACCATAATCCACTCCACTACAGAACAAACACCTCACAATATATTTGTTAATAAATCAGCCCCCCAAACAAACCCACAAGAAATTAAAGAAAATATAATTAATAATATTAATAAGTAAGAAACTGATAAACCAATAAATACTAATTATCTAAAATCAGAAAATTCTAGGAAATGATTAGAAAAAATTAGCAATCCATTCAAAAAGGTGGAAATCACACAGATAGAAAAGGATAACGAACATTAGTAGTCAAACAAGAAACAATGTTGCCTTTTTGATTAATTTTATGAATGAAAAACAAATAAATTTCCAACCCCTGGAAACTAAATTTTTAATATTTTTACCAATGTAACTCCTAATGAGGCATAAAATAATATTATTTAAGAAAAACTCAAAATTTGTAACCATTTTGGTCACTTTCATGTACTACAATATATTGTATGTACCAAAAAAAGCTTCAATTTCCCAACTCTGAAAGTGAGATTTAAATATTTTTGTTTTTGCTACCAATGCAACTCTTAATGAGGCATGAAATAGTTTTACTTTAGAAAAATTTTAAATTTGTAATCATTTTGGTCACTTTCATGTATTGTAAAATATTGCATTTGTCCAACAGTGAATTCGCAATTTTGATTTTTTTTAATTCTAGATACCAATTTTATTCTTCCGAAGCTATCAAATAGTTTTAGTTAGCAAAAAAACAAAGTCAGTTGCCTTTTTGGTTACTTTTATGAATGAAAACTAAATCAATTTCCCACTCCTGGAAATGAAAAAACGAACTGTTATATGAAATTTCTTTGTTGGGTGGTTAGGCAATGTCTATATGCATCGTCAGTAGTCTTCAACTACAATTTTGAAAAGTTTCAAACCGCTCATCTTATCAAAAGACTTTTATAAACCATTTGAGAATTTAAATGAAAACTCACAAAAGGTTTTAAAAAATCACTTTATTATTTATTAAAACGAATTGTCAGTACATTAGAATATCCTATCCTAGTGAAGCAAATATAATTATCACAAAAAATTTAGAAACCACTGAAATTTAACAAAATTGTAATAGGCTCAAAATTAAAATTAAAAGAAATAACATTATATGATTACAATTAATAAAAATTATCGACTTTGAAATTTCTGTATACCAAAACGCAGAAAAAATCAATACACTACCACCTGCAAAAGATATTGCAAATATAGTTAGAGATAATATTTCACTACTAATTTAAAAAACATATAGAAAATGTTAACACTAAAACCGATAACTATTCTTAACCTTATAGCTATTATAATAACTTTGTTAATAATTCGGGGATTACTTATCATATTTAAGAGACACTTTGTTAAAAGAAAATTTAATAATATAGAAATCATCAATGAGGACATGGAATTATGTAAGGATGGGAGGAGTGACATAGACACTACTAACATACCTTAGTAAACTATTAAATAGCGTTGAGAGATAAGTTTAAATATAAGAACATAATTTGTTAAAGATAGAGATAATAAGTAACCCATAATATATTTCAAAGAGTAAACCAATAACCAATACCTTACGATAAGAAGAAATCTTAAACTAATAACCAACACTTAATGATGGGTAGATAAACCACACATATTTTACTGGAAAAAAGGGTACGTAACAAAGAAAACTGATAAGCCTGAACTAATTTTAAGATTCTAATGTTTAGCACTTAAGGTGAATATATAAAATAAAGTTCAGACACAAACCGTGTAATTCATTTATACATATATGTATATTAAGTGTGGCGGGCACTGCTACAACGTCCTTTGAATTATTATGTAAGCAGTACGTGCAATTCGCTAGCTTTTAACTGTTATATGACAAATATTTTCGTTTACTGTAATGATTATATGATTCACTAATTTTTTTTACTAACTCATTGAAGGCGTAAACTATTAAGCAGAATGGTTTTGGACGCACTGACACAATTTTTAACCGCATAATTTTTGTTCGTTCCAATCTACACGAGACTAATTCATCTGGAATAATATGCATAAGTATAGACGCTTTCTGTAGATTGGTGTTTTATGCCCAATCGTTTATTTTTGTACTCGTATTGGTTTCGTGTACGGGGATGTTGCTGGCTGAAAAATTATGCCAACCAAAAAAATTCTCTTCCGAATTAGTCAACAAGCTGCCATTTTAGGCCAGCATAATTACGATCGTTTATTCTGGGCCAGTTGGATGAAAATTTGATTCAACTCATTTCAGATTTCACGTCTGAGACCAAGATAATATTGACCAAGAGGTACTTAATTACAATTTATATACATGTGTTTTCCTTGGAGAGATATGTTGTCATTGTGGGATACTGGGGATGGTGATCCTAATACAATTTTGGAATTTATATTATATCAGTTTTAAAAAATACATTCTTTTGAGTTAGTGAAAATAAATTATTATATTATATTATTATAATATATTGACTTATATATTATAATAATATATATTGATATATATGAAACTAACATAAAAATAGTCAATTTTAAACTTCGAAATACTCGTATATCTAGCTTTGAGTATTTTAACTTAACAATCATTCTGTTTAAGTGCAACTAATTCGATTTATATACAAGATTCAATAGTTGCGAATATTATCATAACAAGTTTAAAACTTGTTTATAAGCATGATTTAATATCACCTACACCCATTATTACAACTGGCTCTTAATATACTAATATATTATAATAAATGTATGTAGATATGTATAGCAGTAGGAGATTAGTTGTAATTGCTATAGTATTATATTACAAGTTCTTGAAAATTATATAGTGGCAATGACCTATTTTTATTAGATTTTTCTTTAGAGGGCTTATTTACTTTGTCTGTGTTCACACCAGAACATTCTTATTTTTAAGATTTTGGCTTATTCCTCTTTGAACTATCTTCGGCGTTCACACGATACGATTCTTATTTATGACACATATATTTTTTATATATTTGTGTGTATACTTGTGTGTGTTTTTGACATTTCTTTTTTTGATGTAAATTCTTTAAGTAAAAAATTAAAATTTAAGTGTTTTTATTTAAATTTTGGTTACATTTTGTGTTATATTTTATAAAATTTGAAATGGATGAAGCAAAATATTTATTAATGAAAGATATTGTTGATTGTATTGGAGAAGCTGTAGAATTAGACTCGGACGACAGTGAAAAGGAGGACATTCTCATTGGTAAGTTCTATATTACTAGTGTTTGTTGTATGTAAATACCTAAAATGTCTGTGATTAATGAATATATTAGGAGTGCTTGATTTATGCGAGAAAGCCACATATCTTCCAACCAAAGGACGTAAAAGAAAGTGGGTTAAACCTTGGAGAAAAGCGAAAAAGGAACGCGGATCGTTTGCTTTTCTGACAAATGAGTTACTCCTAAATGACGAGTCTTCGTATAAGAACTACCTACGAATGACGAAATTGCAGTTCCAAACTCTGCTAGATTTAATTCAGGGGGATATAGAGCGTTCCAATACTGTAATGAGGGAATCAATATCAGCTGCGGAAAAGCTAGCATTAACCCTTCGTTTTCTGGCCACCGGTAAGTTAGTAAAATATTGATTATATCATTTGCAGAAAGAATAGTTTTTATTTGCGATTTCATTTAATACTGCAGGAGAAACATACCAAAGCCTAGACTACCAAACCCGAATTTCAAAGGCATCTATTTCTGGAATTATACCTGAGGTCACGGAAGCAATTTGGAATAAATTAAAATCAACATATGTAAAGGTAAAAACGATTTCGCTTGCTTTAATTGTTTCTATACAGTTTTTTTTTAACAGTTCCCCAGCAACCCCTTGCAGTGGGAGTCTATTGCCAAGGAATTTGCTTTAAAATGGCAATTTCCTAACTGCATAGGGGCTATAGATGGGAAGCATATAAACTTCAGATCACGGCGAAGTGACGGTGCATTTTACCATAACTACAAGGGCACAAATAGTATCATCTTATTAGCCCTAGTAGATGCCAATTGCAAATTTATTTATGTTGATATTGGTTGCAATGGCCGTAATAATGATGCTGGGGTATTTTTGCAAAGTAAGCTAAGGAAAATTCTAGAAGAAGGCAAAGAAATACCTCCAAGTGCAGCTGTTGGTAATGGAAGATGTCTTCCACATGTAATTATTGGAGATGATGCATTTCCTATGCAAATATATTTAATGAAGCCATACCCATATCAAACCAATTCCCCAGAAAAGCAAATGTTTAATGCAAGAATTTCTCGAGCCCGTAACGTTGTTCAACACGCTTTTGGGATACTGGCCAATCGGTTTCGTATTTTTTTAACCCACATTGACCTCAAAGTGGAAACAGTTGAAAAAATTACTTTTGCCTGTACCGCGCTGCACAACTTTTTGATGCAAACAGATGAGTCATATATAAGTACCACACAGCATCCCATACCTCAAGAAAGAAAAGGTGAAAATCCTTATAATCCGCGAAAGGGCGAGGCAGAAGCTATCCGGCAACAATTTATGTCATATTTTAACAACGAAGGGAAACTGGACTGGATGTGAACCCTACATTTTTATTGTTAAAACGAAATAAAGCAAAATATTCTTTAAATTTCTTTAAACTTTGTTTTTATTAAAAAAAAAATAAATTAAAATTCAATGAAATTAAATGATATATCAAATATTCATTTTCTTGTAAATATTAAAGGTAAAGGCAGTCTTTTTATGTTTTACATAAATACACAAATCACATATTATTATGCATACTAATTCTATTTGTACTTTTGTTTATGTTGCACTGGAGATCACATAAATCTGTAAAAGAGATAGTAATTGTAATTCTTGTAATTATTCAGTTTTCAAAAATTTCTTTCTTACTAGTAATTGAATGGCTATATGAAATCGTCTTCATCAAACACTCCATCCATTGATAATTCTAAAATGTTTTTTGTAGAATTACTGGAGGATGTCGACAAGCTTTCCCTTTTAACCTTTTTTTTCGAAAGCCTGCGCATTAGGCACTGCACTTCCCAAGCTGCATCATCTTGCTCGTCAGGTTCGATTTCTTCCATAACATTTGCTACTAAAGTACCAAACCACGCAAATTTCTTTTCTTTTTTCCTTGCAGTTACTTCACTTCTAAAGCTATTTAAATCTTTTCTTAGTGAATTTATATCTGCAAAACGCTGAAGAAAGACTTGTTACATACATATATACATTATTTTAAATGTACAATTTTAATACCTTGGTTTTTTTCTTGGGTGGCTCTTCAGAATAACTTTCCTCCACTGTTAAAATTTCTGGGACATTTTCTTCGTTTTCTAACTATTCTTCTAAAATAAAATGTTTAGTTTTATTATTACCTATTGCAGGTACTATGTAGTAATTTACCTCCACATTATCTCCGCTCATTCTAATTCTGGTGTTGTTTTTTTAAAATTCAAGCTGGTCGAAGCACCAAAGTTTGGGAACATATATGTCAGACACACCAGACCCAGACTTTTTGGAATAATTCATCATTCGGAGTTCTTGGGAATATTGCGATCGAACATTCTTCCATTTTAGTTTAATGTCTTCTAATTTAACATTGGGGATGAATGTGTTGATATAATTTAGTATTCATTGAAAGCCTGCGCTTTTTTTGTCCTATCTAAATATTCTGCCGATTTTATATTAAATAGGCAAGGGTGTTGTTGGATGGCATAAATGGGTTTTTCTACTTCATCTCTCTTCCACTTCAAAGCCATTTTTTATATTTTTTTGTGAAATATGTTTTTCTTTTTGATATTTATAAATTTTATTTTTATATATGTATGCATATATTTTATAAACTTTATTTTAAAAAATTTATCAGAAGGCACTTTATCACTTCAGAACAAAACTAAGATGTGTATAACAAAATATAAAGAAATGAAAATAAAAGAGAATGTCAAAAATTTTTTTTTCGATGAAAATTACGAATGAGAAAGTAAAGCGTATCGACAGTACAGGACAGAGTGTACGCGTTTCTTTACTACTCGCCCCTCTCTCCTATAAACTAACAAACTTAAAAATAAGAATGTTCTGGTGTGAACACAGACTTTGTAAGTGAGATTTTCGTAGAGATTTTCAAACATCATATTGAAGATGTTAGCCTTCGTTTTTCTAAAACGCATTGAACTAATTCCTTTTTATATGCATCATCTTAATTGTGTTTAAAAGAACGAGTTTTAAATGCCAATTTAGATATCGTCGTCCCGGAGTTATCTTCACATATATCACAAAATCGAAAAAAATTGAGTTAAGATCATTTTCTATGAACATTTTTTCGGATATATCGCTCTATTTAATCCCCAGGCCTCTATCTCATATAGTTTCTGAGATATAACGAATGCGTTTTGTCGAATATCCCAATTTTTTTAAATACTGCGTTATCTTGCCGTATGTAGCATTATTATGGATATATGACAAAAAAAATATATGAAATTTTTGAAGAAAAAAGGATATACAACAAAAAATATATAAGATTGTTAAAAAAACCTTTCGTTATTTTCACTTATTTGCTAAAGCTAAAATTTAAATATATTTAAGTTAGGGTATTGTATTATTCCTACATTATTTTGTATTTTATATATAGAATTATTCCACAAATCATATTTTATGGCAAATTCTAATTCTTTCATACTGAGGTAAAAATTAAAGGCATTACATTTTTATACCCTTCACAAAAAAGTGAAAGGGTATATTTAGGTTTGTCATTCCTTGTGTAATTTCTTCGACATTAATATGGGACCCAAAAAGGGATGCAGATATATATATCGTTCTTGTTATTGTGTTGAAATTTTATTGAAATATCAGCCATATTATGTACATACTGGAGTTGTCAATTGTTCGCATTTCCGCTTTTTCAACATTTCCAATAATTGGTTCCGTTCGTTCAATCACACGATTAGATTTAATAAATTATTCGACTAGTGGATTTAAAAAATTAAACAATCCACACAAAAGATGTAAAGAATTATATATTTGATATTATTAAACGAAACATATATCTAAATATTAAAAGTAAAACAGCTAAAATCACTTTAACCTGATGTGTTTCACTTTAAATAGTTATAAGGAAATAATTCAAACACATAAATAATTTTGTATGTTTCATGTGGCTAAAATACATATATAAATTTTTTTGTTTTTAAATCAGACAAATTAGGTGTTTCTTAAGAAATAATTTATTAAAATAAAACGAACTAAATTTCTTGGTTCGCAAGCGATTTTGGTTTTATAAATTAGTTTATCTATTTTTTCTGTTATTTATTTAGATTTTTTTTCAGATATACCACATCGTTGAATTTTTTCAATTTAATTCATATCAATTCAATTTATTTGCTTATAATATTTACATTTTACTAAATTTATGTACATTTTGAAGAGTTCAGGATTTTTATCTTTCTCTGCTTAATTAATCAAATTATCAAATATATCAATATATATATACTATATTGATATATTGATGTTAAAAGTATGCCCTCAATCTTGTCACTGATTCTTTCTAGATTTTCTATCTGAAATGAAATGGTCGTCTTACGAATCTCCAATACTCATAATAAAGATTTTTGTTTGCCATATCGTATCTTTTAGACAATTTAGTCAATTGTTCATCAAAACGTTTATTTATTTGAATCTGATTTCTAACCTTCTTTCTATTTCTTGCATGTCATAGTCCATTGTTCCAGACAAATATTTCAATCCCGTCTCTGTCTGTGTGGAACAAGTGTTTTCAATGATGTCTTCAAATGTTGTAATTCTTGATTTATATTGTCGTCATCAATTGTTAATATTTTCTAAGCTTTCTATGTAGTCTTCATACCTCGTAACATTAAATATATGCACGATGCTGTGATATTCTCTAATAAGGTGTTTTTTACCTAAAACTACCACAGTAAATCCGTTTCCTGCGCTGAGGTCCATAAACTTAATCATCTGAGCGTGTGTCACATGCGTCATTACCACAATTAGCAAAGTTAATCAGATCGGCCTCCTCAAGTGTGTCAGCAATATTGTCTTCAGTACGATCAACCAGAACATCCAAAGAGCTGAAAGTATCCTTAGCTCGAATTAACTGATCCCTGTAAGCATTCTGATTTTTATTCCTATATCTTTTGTCAGCAATCTTTTTCAAAGCAACCTTTTCGTTTCTAGCTTCTGTCTTATGTGGTCTAAAATCCCTTTTAAAACTCTTATTTACCTTCTGATCTTTTCTATTTCTATTAAGGTATGTTAAGTTTTTCGTCTTTCTTGACTCAATTGCATCATTAATGTTTTCGTTTTCTATGGCATAGCCTTAAAATGATTTTTTTTGGTTTCTTACGAATTGTCAAATGAAAGGTGTTGTTGTAAATGATGTTCGCTGGCACTGGCAAATCTATATTATAAACTATGTCAGATGTTTCTTCTCTTTTTTTCAAGATTCTGATATTCTCATTCAGGCTACTATGAAATCGCTACTATAATATTCTAAATTATTTTTCTCTGAAAATCTTTAAACAGTGCCGAATTAAGGCCGGGTTCATTGTTCAGAATTAATTTTCTTGGAGTTCTCATGAAATTAAAAAGTATAGTAAAGTGTTTAATGAAATTAAGTGGAGTTCTCCATTCAATATTCTGTATAAGGGTGTATTTCGAGAATTTATCAATTATCGTTATGTATGGGTGTTTTGCGTCTAAAAACCATATATCGGCATGCTATATTCTGTAAGGTGTCTAGGGGTTTCTGTCTTCTCGAAAGGAAGTTTAACTGGATTCCTTTCTATTTTATAATTGCAAATTTCACAATTATTTATAATTATAGTTATTTCTTTTCTCATGTTTGGGTAATAATATTTTCTTTTTAATTCGTAATATGTTTTGTCAGTTCCAGGGTGATTATTTTCATACTTATGATGCCTCATAATAATTTCTAACAATTTCTCTTTTTTTACATTCTGTAGTAGTGTATAAGTTCTATATATCCTCAACTTTTTTATATTCCTTAATCCAAAAACCCGATTCTGAATCATATCGTATAATTCTTCAACATCACAATATATCACCAAATGTTCTTCCTTTTCAATTACTCTGATTATTTCTTTCAAAATTATTTTGTAGTCATATCAGTTGACTTAGAATTTATATAACTTTTTACCGAATTGAAGATTTTCTTCAAAGGAATCTTTTTCCTGCCTTTGAATTAGAATTTTTTTATTTGCAAATTGCAAAGGTCTTCCTGTTACCCCAAAATTATGTAATCCATAATCCAGCTGTGTGCTGTTGGTACCGGAGAATTTTGTCTTTTTTCTCTTTTCGTCTTTGTGGTTCTAAGTTGAAAAGTATTTCTATCCACAATTTTAAAATCCAGTTTTTCTTTTTTGTGTATTCTTTGGAAATGTGTCTTTAAACCTACCTTAGTCTCAAAAGTACCACTGCAAAGTTGGCACTGAAAAATTTGTGTACCATGCTTATGCTTTACGTGGTGATTCAAAACTTCTTTCCTTTTTTTCGTTTTTTTTTTTTGCATGTGTCACATTGAAATATATTTAATTCTGCATATTTCTCCAACATTGATAACGCATCCGCGACTTTATTTTCTTTTCCCTGTACGTGGTCTATATCAAACTCATATTCGTTGAGCTTGATTTTCCACCGAATCATCTTTGAATTTGGTTCTTTCAAACTAGACAACCAAATTCGTGGTTTATGATCTGTATGCAATTTAAACTTTCCGCAATACCATATCTGAAGTCAATATATTTCTCAAAAGACTTTCTATAATCGGTGTCATTTTCGTTGATCTGCTCGTATTTTTTTAGTCTCAGAGTTAAAGGTTTTGCTATTTTGGCATAGTCTGGGATAAACTTCCTGTAATATCCGTTCAATACCAGAAATGCTTGGAGTTGTTTTAATGTTCTCGGAATAGGAAAATTTTTTATGCACTCTATCTTTTTAGGATATGCCTTTATTCCACCTGATGTCACAATGTGACCCAGGAAATTTGTGTCCGATTACTAACTTTTAATTAGTGATACTTTTAAATTAGCTTCCGTCAATATTTGGAATACCTTTGTCAAATTATCTATATGCTCCTGAAGGGAAGTACCGAAAATCAATATATCATCTATATAGAAGACACTTATTTTATTAATATATTTTCTAAGCACATTATTCATCATTCTTTGGAATGATGCTGGGGAATTTTTAGCCCAAATGGCCTATGCCTAAATTCGTAGTGGCCATCGTTAGTAGAAAATGCTGTTTTTCTTGATCATTTTCATCCACCTCTATCTGGTAGAATCCCTTGGTCAAGTCCAA
>OY776281.1:34298466-34308466 GCA_963675445.1 Linnaemya vulpina
AGTGTACACTGCACAATTGTGGTGTAAAAACAAACAGAAAAAAGTGGAAAACGGTTTACCCTAAAGGCCATCCCTGTAATTTACCGCTAATTTTAAGCGCAAAGCTCACGTAGCCTGGTTTTTGTTTATGATTTTGAGCTCTTCAAGCACTATTATTTTAATTTTCAAATCAACAGATTGCCACATGATACACGGTGGTTGATGTAGTTTTCCTTGATTATATAAGAATCGAGAACACTATCTGATCAGATATATAATTTCTGTTTTTCATACAAAACAAATTTTTTCCAATTTTTTCATGATATCTCACGAACGGATTAAGCGACTTTTAACGGTGATCTAGGTGGTTTGTAAATATTAAGAGCTGACTAGTTTGTGTTAATGCCGCCGCAAAGTTAGTCTAAACAAAAATGCTCTTTTCTAAATATCTTTTTCTAAGATATCTTGAAATATCCGATTTCGAATCGGCTCAAATTCGCAGATTACGTAAGTTTAAGAACGCTCTTCTTAAATGTTTATAGAAGAATCGAGAACACCAACTGTGATTCTTACATTTTCAGAGCTAAATAGCTTGTGGATCTGTGAAGCAGTTGAGATAACAGCACTTTTTATGTTTTCTTTTTTTTTGACATATCTTGATATGTACCGGATTGAATCGATTCAAGTACACAGAAAACTTAAGTTGAAGAGTGCTAATTAGCACGCCGCTTATTTCGTGTAATTCGGTTGAGCCGTTTAAAAACTATAAATGGCTTTCCAAAACTAAGAGAACTAAATTTTTGGAAATTTTGAATTTGCTTGACGGGAAATTAAAAATTCCTTATTCTGTTTTGATATTATGCTCTGCGTTTCTCTATTTTATAGCTGTTGTGAAAAAGATGGCATTTGTACAAAAAATGTTTAAGGGCTATTATTACAACTTGGTGTTATCTTAAAGTGAGATTTTATCGGTCAGATAAATACATTTTTATCATTAAAATTTTCCTTTAACCGAAATATGAGCGATAAATTAAAGGCAAGTTCGACTTTGCAATAAGTTTTACCAGGAGGGTTTATGTTTATATTACCATATTTTCTTGTTTTTAATATGGTAGCACCAAGCATAGTCCTTCTTCACTTGAAAAGTTTTCCAAGCTTTCTCGCAGCTCGCACAATTGTTTCCTTAGATGCTGACATTTTTATTTTATAACACAAACTTATATATTCACAAGTAAAAGCCGCATTTATATTCAAAAGGTAAAAACAAGTGCGTCGTTCCCACTACCATTTTTCAAAAGTAGTCGGTAATTGCTAGCGGTATTGCCACACGATAAGAAATATACATTTGATATTACCGGCAAGGTGTAATAATGGAAAATTGCTACCGGCCACTTTATCGCCCTGGTATGCTAAAGTTGCCATTTACTATCAACAACTTTGTCTCCAAGTTGTAATAATGGCCCTAGGAAGTAGTAATATATCGGTGGCAAATATCGATATATTCGCAAAAATGAAGTATCGGCAAAAACTATCGGTATCGGTTACATCCCTTATTATTGTACATTGTTACTCTACATTATGGATTGCATACAAAATTGTAATTGATTCAAAGCAATTTCAATCGATCCATATGGAATACACTATGCATTTACCAAAGCTAAGTTATTTGTATGTATGTACCTATGTATATATATATATATATATATATATATATATATATATATTTGTCCTGCAAATTTTTGTAGTTATTGAAAGCAATATGGTAACAGTAGTCCAAAATCGAATAAGATAGATATATGAATAAAACCAAAAATAAATATATTCTATAATTATTGTTTACAAGTATACCTACATTTGAGTAAATTTGGTCGCCACTATAAGACAGCCGTTGTCTTTTCACATCTTCTTCGACATGCATATTAATATCACGATTTTCATCAGAGATTAAAAGAACTAAAAGAGAAGAAATATATTTAAAATATGAAATTTCTAGTTAAAAGTATTTGCAATAACTAATACATCACAAGATAACCGGAAAAAATCTGTAAAATAAATATTCAAAAATAAATTTTGCTATAAGCTTTTGTTTCATTTATTTATTGCAGGGTTTTTTACTTATATTTTTGTTTATTAGAATAGTTCCAACTGTTCTATAGGTAAAATATTTAATTTTGGAAAACAGACAATCCCAGAGTAGTATGCTTCTCTCCAAAGGTGTTTGAAAACATTAAATAATGTTGTTACTTCCTTCAAATGAACCATTTTTAATGCTTCCCGAGAATTTAGATTTTTTTTCGGAATATGATAAAGAAACACTATTGAAGAAATGCTATATTTATATATACATATATATATATATATATATATATATATATATATTATTTATATACATATATGTATATATATATATATATATATATATATATATATATACATATACATATATATCTGCGTATATATATAAAAGAGTAGTATTATTGAGTGACTGATTTATCATCGCACAGCCCAAAACAACTAGAGCATGAAACTTTGAATATTGTATATAGACTAACCTCCCAAACCACTAAAAAGGGAGATTTAAATGCTAATGCAATAAACGCATTCAGTACAGCAGACTAAAAGCTGTCAAAAATAGAATACTAGTGCGTATTTAAAAATGATTTCATTACATTTTCACTACACAGGCAATACGGCTACTAGTTGTTTTCATTCTGTTTTTGTGGTTGTAGTCAAATTAAACTAATTTCCATTTTGGTGAGCGATAAAGAGCAGATGCAATGTTGCCAGTATAATATAAATATATTAAGATGTTGTAAACTTGAAAATATTTTTGGGGTATTCACACTGTGTGCTATTTTGTCATATTGTCATAAAGTCATAATATTTTAGACCAGTTTAAGGTAGTGTTGCATATAAAAAAATCATTAAAAATAGCACTCTTTCAAGTATGAGAGATCTGAGTCGAACGGCTAAACACATTTAGACGATACAGCGGTAGTATATGTTTACCGCCGTTACTTAGATATGATTCACGACTTAAAAACGGCTAAAAAACTATTCATACCCATATGTCTCTACATTAAATCACATTTTTCAAATTAAAAATTTAAAAAGAATCGCAAAATGTAAATATAAACTAGGCAAAAATTTCTCTCCTTTAACTTATGCAACTGGCAACCACTGAAAGTTTTTTCAAAAAAATGTATTTAGCTTGTATCTAGATAGCTAAAACTGCTGCTGTTTGTATATACAAATTCATTTAGCAGACTTAGTTATGACGAGTTGTTCACACTAATCATATATTTCGTGCTATTATTTTATTACTTATGACTTTGACTAAGCAAACGAAATAATTCTTTTTATATTTTGTAGATTTTAAACATATTTGGGGTATTCACATTTCATGCTATTTAATCATATTGTTATAAAATCATAAAATCTTAGACCAATTTAAAAAAGTTCTTGTGCTGCTCTAGAGATCTGAGTCGAACGGCTGAAAATCTTTAGACGAGACGGCGATATTATATATTTGCCGTCGTTACTTACATATGATTCACGACTAAAAAATGGTTCATACCTACATATATCCCTCCGGGGACACAATAGGCAACTTGGTCAGTCGTAACGTCTTGTTGCAGTGCCAATACAAAGGATCAAAAATCAATAGTAGGTTACAAACCTGCATTGGTTTGACCTGCGTAACCAGTTTCCTTACACTGGTAACACGGGACCTGGTTGAGCCCCACAGATGACACTTTGGTTGATTCTGTGGCCAGTTGGTGGTGGTTGTGGTTTGATACCAAAAGTCGCTGGGAGAGGTGTCAGAGAAGGGTTGATGTTTTGGCATATTCATACTATGCTGAGACTTCGACCTAGCTGATAGTGGCCTCTATGGCCTGCTGCGAATCAGCATATGTTGCGGAAGTGGTGGTGTGTTATTGGTGCTGGGAGTGTCAGGAGGTATAAGTCTTATGACTTTTACCTTTGGTTCCTCTTAGTGCTGACGGCATGCTTTCCTCGGAAGCAACAAGGGTTTAAGATGGGCCCAAGCACCTTAGGAAGGTGTATGATTTTGGTATATATGGCGTTACTAAATGAATAAGATTGCAACCTGTGTGTCCTCGTAGGTACTGACGCAAATCTTAGACACTATCTGTTCATACCTATATATCTGTACATTAAATCACATTTTTATTACATAAAAAATTTTAAAAGAGCACTAAATCGCAAAAACTAAATATATACAAGTGAAAAACTCTTCTCGTTTAACTTACGTAGCTGGCAGCCACTGAACGTATGCTGCCGCAAAAAAAATTTATTGAGCTCATAACAAGGCAGCAGCTGTTAGAGCTTAGTATATACACAAATTTATTTAGCAGACCAAGTTATGACGGGTTGTTGACACTAGTCATATTTTTCGTGCTATTATTTTTTGACTAATGACTACAGTGTGAATCCCCCAATTGTATTGGAATAATACTACTCAAATATATTACATATATGAAAGCGGCTACACTGGCAGGTGTAGAGAATTATACTTCAAACAGCAACTCATGGTTATTGATTTGGTGGTCTTGTTGTCAAAATAATTCAGTAGCTGACTACACAACGACAATTTTTGCTACCGACATGTGTAGTCATTGTATTCGGAAGCCTGATGTGGTGAATGTGTTTAATTCTTAAGGGGTAAATTCGGTAATTTTATATCTCAGAAACAGATAGACCGATAATTTAAAAATCATACAAATAATACTCAAAAGTAATGCGGCAGAAGATTGGTACTTTTTTATCATTATTTTAATTCCAATATATCAATTACAATTAAATTATAGTAAGCATATATATATATTTATACCATATATATAAATATGAGAGTTGAAACTATACTTTAAAAAATTCTGTAGATTATAAAAGTACAAGATACAATTAAAAACTTTAAGCTATAACTGTTAATTACTACTAACTATTTTTTTAAATTATTTAAAAAAAGAGAGTAAATGAGAAATATATATATATATATATATATATATATATATATATATATATATTATATATATATATATATATATATATATATATATATATAATAAAAACGATTTATTTATAAATGGAAAATCTAATCCGTTTAATTTTGTCAGTATCGTACGTGATGTCTAACGGATTTATTAAAAGTTAGTTTTGCTAGTAGTTGTATCTATACTTTGGGATATCTATTTAGGATATTTAAAAACAAATATATAGGTATTTTTTTAATTGTTTTCAATATATGATGGATTTATTCAAATACATATGTACATGCTATTATTAGGTCTGTTTGTTTACTTTTCCAGCAATATTTATCCAGCAGCTTCGTGATAGAGAATATAATCAAATTTACTCTCAATAGCTCTCAATTGCTCTCAATTATAAAAATTAGCAAAAAAGTACGCGAACAGCATTTTACAAGATTTTGCCAGTTATTTTGCTGAACAGCTGATGAGTAATGCTAATTCAAAAGAATGTTCAATAAATAAATAAATTTTTATAACTTCAATTCAAGTTTTTGTGGTTTCTAGTGCAAATACATAAATACATACATACATATTTTGACCTAAAACCCAATTTGAAAACTTTTTGCAAAACATTTCACAAATAAAACTTTTTTGTTTACTTTTTAATTGGTAAAAAGAAGCAGTCAAAACATCTGTCCTATCTTGCAAAATTTTACTGAACAAAATTTCTCTAGCAAGATTTTGCAAGTTCTCAGTTATTCAAATGTCAATTTTCTGCCTCTCTTTCTCTCAATTTAAATAAATTTTCTTGCTGGAGAAAGTAAACGAACAACATCCAGTAACATTTTGTACAATTTGTTACAAAATATCACGTAAACAAACAGACCTATTATTGAAACTTAATTTAAAGATGACAACGCTGCTGTGAAGAGAATGAAAATGGGTACAACCAGGCCGTACCGTCAGGTGGCTACAGGACAATAATTTAATCATCAAGATCAATTCGTATTTTTTGTTCGTTCTATTACAACATCTGCAAACTCACTACCGAAAGTGTGAATATCTGCATAAATGCTGTATTTTTCTTCCATAAAAAGTTATTTTATAAGTTGTTTTTTTAATTTATTTTAAATTCAATGTACAAAAATTTTATATTCATTTTAGTAACAGCCCAGCGCCTTGTAGGCATTACTGGGGCAAGTTGGCAGTCTTATAGGCTTGTGTATACAAGATTTAAACATAGAATTACTAATTTAATATAATTAAATATTTACACATTATTTATAGGACAAACATATTAAGTTTCCAGTATTACATTAAACTAACAGGAGCGTTTCAATTTTATTAAACAAATATTCTTTACAACTATGTTTAAATATTGATATACTATTTACCATTTTCAAGTTATTAGGCAAGTGATTAAACTGCATACTACCCGTGTAATCTAAACGTTGCTTTGTTCTTTCAAGTCTGCATCTTGGGATTCTTAAGTTATTTGCATTTCTCGTAAGGAAGTGTGATTGATTATGCCTAAGACTTATGGGTCGATGACCGACATTATGCAAAGACTTGAAAACATATTTCAAAACCTGGTATTCGTGAATCCCACGTATTGGTAAAATTTGTTTACAAACATTCTATATTGTATGATATAACATTGGCAAATTATATATTATTTTCAAAGTTTTATTTTGCATACGTTGAAGAGATTTTAACATGACACTATTTTTATTGTATGCATATATGACACCCATGTAACTTAAATGTGAGTGTACCAAAGACTGATAAATCATCAATTTAACATTTGTACTTAATTTTTTCTTAAACTTGTGTAAAATTCCAATTCCCGGTGCAATCTTTGTCTTAAGGTCTGCTATATGCAAATCCCATGATAGGTTACTTTGCAGTGTGATTCCTAGATAACTGACTGAATGCATTTCTTCTATTGTTAAACCATTGATTTGTACCGTAAACTTATTTGAACGGAAAGAGTTTGGTCTAAAACGAATTAGTTTACTCTTATCTGGGTTAAGAATAAACCGATTTAAGCGTGCAATGCCATATCCCTTTCAATATGTTCACGTAAAACTACCTCCTGTCCAAATGGATAAAAGAGACTAACATCATCAGCAAACATAAAAACTTTTCCAGCTGTATTAAGATTTTTTACATCATTTATACATATTGAAAATAGTAGTGGACCTAGTCCACTTCCCTGAGGTATGCCATAATTCACTGCGCCAATAAAACTACTACATTCATTGACCTGAACATGTTGTTCCCTTTTTGAAAAACAACTTTTTAACAGTAACAACTCGTTGCCTTTAACACCATATAAGAATAATTTATCCAGAAAAATACCTGCCACACCATTGAAACCATCATCCAAGCCTTTGCAAATACATTGAACTACATTTATAACTGCATCTTCAGGACCACAACCTTTCCTAAAGCCAAACTGAAAGTCATATATTAATTTGTTTTCTTCCATGTAGAGTAATAATTTCTCATAGAGTATCTTTCGGTATTGGAACAATTTTGTAAATTTTAAGTATGTCTGGATAAACCGAGGTTTGTAACATTTTATTAAAAATATTAGATAAGACTGTCGGAATTTGTTCTGAATAATGCTTAACAAATTTTAGTGATATATTATCGTAACCAGAGCTCTTGTTTTCTTTAATATTATCAATAACATCCACGATATTTTCTACGCTAATATTTCCAAGTTCAAAACGGTAAGGTAATTGATGCAGAGCTCCTAGAGAATTAAATGTATCACCTTGTCGAATCACAATTTAATTCTTAAGATTTCCACTGATGTTAAAAATATTAATTAAAACAACTAGCTTTGTTTCGATCAGAATGTATTTTTTCACCTTGAGAGTCATTCAAATTAAACTTGTTGCCCTTCAAACGTCCAGGAGTAGTATTGATAAATTTCCAACACTTTTTAGAGTCATTTCCAGCTTTGTTAATACTTCTAATATAATAGTTATCTCTACATTCCTTGTTTGCAACATTTATAATTTTGCTTAGTCTTTTTAAAATATCTACAAACCCTTTTTATGCTTGCTTTACCTTTTTTTCCAATAATCTTTCTTTGAATAATATCAGTTCTTGCAAGTTCTTGTTTACCCATGGCGTTAATTCAAAACGAAGAGACTTTTTATAATTAGAGACTACGACTGAGTGTTTAACTACAGCCGACAAACAAGTTATCAAGTTATTTGTTAAATCAGAGGCATTAAACTCTATATAATCATGTGGTAAATTATATTGTAGGTATTCTTTAGCTTTCGAATAGTCACAATAAATTTTTGATTTTTGTACACAATCTGTGATAGTCCTTTTACTCCCAATTTTACAACTTAATTGATAATTAATTTCTTTTATTATTTCACTGGAAGTTTGGTTGTTTGTGCTTTTTTCATCACATTGCTCAAAGCGCGATAATAAAGCAAATATCTATATATATATATAAAGGTTTTTTCTAACATAATACTGGCAATGCATCACGACAGTTGAATTAACACTTGTTAACCACTGCAATACACCTCGTTATTACTTACAAACTGTATTACCATTTATCACTACCCAATGAGCAAAACTAATTACATCGCACTATTTATATAAAATTGTTTATATACATATATATATATATATATATATATATATATTTATATATATATATATATATATATATATATGTGTGTTTTTTTTATTGCTTCATAGATAATTCTCCATATGGCATGTTGGAAAAAGGGATGTACTATAGAAGGATTTGATGATAGAATGGTAATATGTTGATTCTATCACCGTTCATGCAATTTTAAGTGCGCTGGTACTTCAGGCTTAGTCGCCAACTCAATAGCGAAAAACAAAAACGTTCTTTAGCGTTGTTATAGTTTCCGGAAAGTCAGTGTTGAATTTTATAAATTCTGCAAGAGCATTAATAATAAAAAAAATCTCTTAACCCGGTCACTTAACTAATCCAGTCCCTTTAACCTCAATAGCGAGTTTAACTGATTCATCAACAACCATAAGGGAGTTGCGTACGATTCCTCAAAAATAATATCTCTTGTTAGTCAAGAGTTTTGGCCTAAGAATGCTTTAGTACTTGAATTCATTTATAAAGATGATAACAATGCCCGCTTGCCTAATTTAGTGCACCCCAATCCAAAAAACTGAATTTCTTTTATACCAGAAGGATATTAATTCAAAATTATCATCGGTTTACCAAAACAGCTTTGGATATGCCAACCATCTTATAGCATTCACTGAAACTTGGCTTAGTAGTAAAATTAATTGTACCGAAATTTTATGTTTCAGATATCAAATTTTTAGAAAACATAGAGAAAACTATCAAGTAGCCAATAATATTGTAAAAAATCGGGTTAATGCTGTCTCAACTTTGGTCTTGTCGGAAAAAATTATACTGCATGATTTTTGAGTTTATACGCATATTAGTGAACGTACATAAACAAGTTATGTATATCATTTGCTTGTATACATATTGGTTCTAACTCGCAATGTTCAATCTATGAGGATTACATGAAGGCTATAAATGTTATTGTAGATAAAGTAAATACAACTGATCTTATCTTTATACTGGAAGTTCTTAATAAGCCAAATGTGTCCTGGAAATCTCTGCGTGATTGTAACAATTTGATACCTCTTCAATCTTCAGAGTTATCACAGTATTTCATTGATAGTTTACTGGAGTGCTGAATTTTTCAAATCAACTGCATCGTAAATACTTCTGATAGACCTTGAATTTCTAAATGAACCGTCAGACTTTCGATCTCGCAGAAGTTCCCGCTTTTAAATCCTGAAGAAAAATATCATTCTACGACTAAATTAACTTATATCTACCAACCTCTTCGTCGGTCTAATGCAACATCTCACCAAAATAAAATTTTTCGTTTTATATCAACAAGTAACTCTAAACTTCAACCTGTAATAGTTAAATGATTTATCTTATGGCAACGAATTAGACAAGAGTACTAAAAAGTTTTACCAGATACTAT
>OY776281.1:34331850-34459350 GCA_963675445.1 Linnaemya vulpina
GTTCTAACAGCAAAAATTATGAACATTAAACAAAATAACAAAACTGCTAACACTTATTGTAGTGAAATAGAGCAATTAACTAAGTCCTTAGAGAACGCATATATATCGGATGGACTACATTACGACTTAGCAAATAAATACTCAACACAAATTGCTGTAAAAGCACTCACTAAAAACTGCACTATTGATAAAGTAAATCTTATCATGGAAGCAGGACAATACAATAACATGAACGAAGCTATTAGCAAGTTTGTAAATAGTTGCACAGAAGCAACTGGACAACAAAACACTATACTGCATTACAGAAAAAGACAAAACAATAATTTTCGTAAAAATTATAAAAATTTTCGTGGAAGAAGTAACTACACACGAAGCTATAACAATAATAGCAATAATTATAACAATAGATACAACAATAATAATTACAGGCAACTTATGTTTCATTGTTCAACTTCAAATAAATAATACTAACAAACCAATAAATTTACTAATTGACACAGGAGCTGACATTTCACTAATAAAAATAGAAAATTTCAATATTAATAATGTAAATACTAATAACAGAACAACTTTAAGCGGAATAGGACAAGGTAAAATACAATCAATAGGAAATATACATTTTGATCTAAAATATAAAAACTTTTTAATACCACACAAATTTCAAGTAGTACAAAATGATTTCCCTATACCTTGCGATGGAATCATCGGCATGGATTTCTTTAAAAAATATAATTGCATACTAGATTTCAATAATAACACTGATTACCTTATCCTACGACCTTATTATATCAAACATCCAATAGAAATACCGATATCTAATAATGGAGATGATATTATATTACCTCCAAGATCTGAAGTAATACGCCAAATTAAATTAATATCAGTATATAAAAAACTACTAATACCAAATCAAGAAATAGAACCAGGTGTTTTCATTGCTAATACCTTGGTAACAACAAACAATGCTCTTATACGCATACTTAATACTAACAATAACATTAATAAAATAAAACAAAATCAAATAAAAACCGAGAACATCTCAAACTACAATATATTTACAAATAAGTCTGTAACACAAACGAGTAGAAAAGCTCAAGTTTTGCAAATTTTAACAAAAAGTTTTCCAGTTCAATTTAAAAATACATTAACGGAACTTTGCAATTCATATTTTGATATTTTCGGTTTAGAAACAGAACCAATAACAACTAATAATTTTTATGAGCAAAAGTTGAGAGTAAAAGATAACCAACCTGTATATATTAAAAATTATAGAATACCACATTCACATAAAGAAGAAATAAATAAACAAGTGAAAAAATTAATAGAAGGCAAAATAGTAGAACCATCATATTCTGAATACAATAGTCCAATTCTATTAGTACCAAAGAAATCTTTACCTAGTTCAGAAAATAAAAGATGGAGACTTGTAGTAGATTATAGACAAATAAATAAGAAACTGGTTGCAGACAAATTCCCATTACCAAGAATAGACGATATTTTGGATCAACTTGGAAGGGCTAAGTACTTTTCTTGTCTAGACTTAATGTCTGGTTTTCATCAAATTGGATTAGACAAAAATTCAAGAGATTTTACGTCATTTTCAACAAACAATGGGTCATACAGATTTACAAGATTACCATATGGATTAAAAATAGCACCGAATTCTTTTCAAAGAATGATGACAATTGCCTTCAGTGGATTAAAGCCAGATCAAGCTTTTCTCTATATGGACGATTTAGTAGTATTAGGATGTTCAGAAAACCACATGCTTTCAAATCTAGAACACGTTTTTCAAATTTGCAGAGAACACAATCTTAAATTACATCCAGAAAAATGTTCATTTTTCATGACAGAAGTCACTTACCTTGGTCATAAATGCACAGACAAAGGAATTCTCCCAGACGATAGTAAATATTCGATAATAGAAAAATATCCAACGCCAAAAGATGCCGATAGCGCAAAAAGATTTGTAGCATTTTGCAATTACTATCGAAGGTTTATAAAAAATTTTGCAGAGTATTCAAGACACCTGACAAGATTGTCCAAAAAAGGTGTAAAGTTCGAGTGGAACAAAGATTGCGATGATTCGTTCTAGTATCTAAAAAGGGCATTAATGAGTCCAACATTGCTCCAATATCCTGATTTCACGAAACAATTCTGTATAACAACAGATGCAAGCAAACATGCCTGTGGTGCGGTGTTAACACAGGAATACGAAGGTAAACATCTACCTATTGCATATGCATCAAAAGCATTCACAAAAGGAGAAAGCAATAAATCCACCATTGAACAAGAATTGACAGCCATACACTGGGCAATAAAACACTTTAGACCATATATTTATGGAAAACATTTTCTTGTACGTACTGATCATAGACCACTTTCATATTTGTTTTCAATGAAAAACCCAAGCTCCAAGTTAACACGTATTAGACTTGATTTAGAAGAATATGACTTTACAGTAGAATATCTTAGGGGAAAAGATAACTATGTTGCCGACGCTCTATCAAGAATTACCATAACAGAACTTAAAGACATGAACAATGAAATATCTTCAATATTAAAGGTCACGACTAGATCGATGACACATAATAAAGAAAAATGTAAAACATCAAATCAGCATAAAATTATTAAAAATGAAGAAAATGATAATAAGCCCAGTATATATGTACCTTTAAACAACACTGACGTCAGAAAATATTATAAACTAAAGATTTCCCCCGGAAAATGTTACATTAAACGAGGAAAATCTGTAGTAACATATATACAAATAAATGATTTGTTTACTAACGAGAACTTTGATCTAGAACAATTTTTCTCTAGACTCGAATATGTAGCCGGTAAACACAATATATGTAAAATACAAGTGGCACCTAACGAGAAAATTTTCGAATTTATCTCTATTAATGAATTTAAAAATATGGGCAATAATATATTGAATAAAATTAAAGTAGCGCTACTAAATAAGGTGACCCGAATTGATAATAAGAATGCCAAGGCAATTCTTGAAATTTTGCTGAAATACCATAATGATCCAGTAGAAGGTGGACATTGCGGAACATTTAGAACATTAGAAAAAATAAGACGATATTATTATTGGAAAAATATGTCAAAAGACATAACAAAATACGTTAAATCATGTCATAAATGCCAATTATCTAAGACTACTAAGCATACAAAAGGTCCAATGACTATTACAGAAACACCTAACAAAGCTTTCGACACGGTGTATGTAGACACAATAGGACCATTTCCAAAATCAATTCAAGGAAATGAATATGCTATCACAATGATTTGTGACTTAACTAAATACTTAGTTACAATACCGATACAAGACAAAAACGCTAAAACAATTGCACAAGCAATATTTAAATACTTCATACTAACCTATGGTCCAATGAAGACGTTCATTTCGGACATGGGAACAGAATATAAAAATTCTATACTAACGGAAATCTGTAAATTAATGAATATTGAAAAACTAACTTCAACGGCTTACCATCATCAAACATTAGGTACGATAGAAAGAAGTCACAGAACCTTCAATGAATATGTAAGATCATATATTTCTGTAGACAAATCCGATTGGGACGAATGGTTAACGTATTTTACTTATTGTTTTAATACAACACCATCAACAACACATAATTACTGTCCATACGAATTAGTCTTTTCAAAAATTCCAAATAATTTTCAACAATTCTCCGAAGTAGATAGAATTTCTCCATTATATAATATAGATGACTATGCAAGAGAAGCAAAGTTTAGGTTAGAAGTAGCATATAAAAGGGCTCAACAACTACTAGATAAGAATAAAATTAAGCAGAAACTAAGTTATGATAAGGATATCGTAGATTACAAATTAAATATAGGAGATTTAGTTTTAATTAGAAACGAAATAGAACATAAACTAGATACACAATATAAAGGACCATATAAAATTAAGAAAATAGATTTAAGAAATAATGTAACTATAGTTGATAAGAAAACAAACAAAGAACAAATAGTTCATAAAAATAGACTTAAAAAAAAAAAAAACTTAAAAATATCATAACTAAAATAAAATAATAAAAATATATTTAAAATTATTTATAAAAGAATGTCCATAAAACGTTCCGTTATATGAACATTCTTGGGAAAAATGGAGGTGTAGCATGAATGCACTCTTTGCAAGGCATGACTATAAATTAATAAAAGAATCTCAAGTGTCACATCAGGTAAAATACATATGGACAACAGACATCACTTGACACCTCGTGCCGCTGCACTTGGAATGTGTGTTTGCTGTATTCATTATTTGTTTGAGTCTTGGTCACTGCCACTGTACTAAATATTTGCATGCCTAATGCTCGCCTCATATTTCGTCTGTGGGAAACAAATTTATTTTGTTTTCCCGCTAAACTAATTTTAAGTAATTATAAGAAACTAAGTGTAAGCAATATTTAAATTATGTATATAGTTAAGTGGGTTAATCTTTCTTCTCAAAGCTGAAATAAAAGGAGAAGATTTTCCCAAATAGCATTAAGAAATAAAATAGACACTGGAGCGACAATATCGTTGCTCCATAAGCTAATTCTAATAAAAATACTAAAAGGCTGATGCGACAACTAAAAAGTCGCTCGCCATTAAATAAGAACAATTTTTTTATTACACTGTTTATTCTTATTGTCATAAAGTTATAATATTTTAAACCAGTTTGCAAAAGTTGTTGTTGTGCAGCATACAAAAATTCATAAAATAATAGCACCCTTTCAGCTATATTTTTGTTTTGTCATAAAAAATTTTTTTCCCGTTTTTCTGTATGCCGCCGCAATGTATTCAGCTCATATCAAATTTGTTGCATCTTATCAGCTTATCGATGTTTGAAATAACATACTAAGTTATGACGGGTTGTTCACACTAGTCATATATTTCTATATGTGAACAACTCAATTGTATATTGTGTATGTGGAGAGGTTTACCATTTATTTTTGGATATCTTAATATTGTTACGTTTTTAGACCTTTTCGTAAAAACGGTTTTATTACTTATCCTTCAAGGAATCATTTTATTGCATCAAATTAAAACACGGACAAATTAATTTTAGAAATATAATGCGGCAACACTTTATTTATTACTTTATTAACACGAGTATTTGTACTACTGAACACTTAGCGATGTTATCACGTCTATATTTGAAATCACACTCCCTCGCTGATCTCTGGCAGCGCCTTTACATAGCAAAAATTACGTCGTCTCGTAACTTCGTGAAACTTCTGGGCATGGTTGTTGTTGGTTGTGCTTTACTTAACATGTAGCTATATACGTGTGTTTGTATACATGACAATGCTGACTTGTGTGTTTTGTTTATGGTAACTATGTGTGGTTGTATGTATGAGTGTTCTGTATGTTTTGTCTATGGTAATTATAAGTTGTTGTATGGATGAGTGTTCTGCGTGTTGTGTGGTTTTGTTTCTTCTTCTCCTATGTGTATATGGCTGTGTATACTTCTGAACCTGTTTAGTTTTATTAGCAGCGAATACTTGCATACAAGATCATTAAGAATAACATCTCTTAGCATTTATGTTGCTAGGTTTTTCGTTGTTGTTGTTTACACTTATTATTGGCACAGCCACGAATGATCTTGTATATTCTGGAGTATTCCATTTCTATTACTTTGAATATTATCTATATTGTGTTGACCAGGGTTGTAAAATTTTGACAACTAGAGATTAATTGGCAGTGCTGCCAAGTACATATAGCCACACTGTCGTTTTATTTAAATCTATTTCAAATCTTTGTAACACTGCCGCCCACTTAAGCCTGTTCGACCCGAATAGGCATACAATCACCTCTTCCATAGTGCGCCAATCGTTCGAGATGTACTATCTTCATTTTCGATCTTGGGCTATTATGCTTCTGTATCCGGTATACAACGTCATTCACTCTCTTAATCACTTTATACGGGCCATCCCAGTGAGTCTGTAATTTTGGGGACAATCCTTTCTTCCGTTGTGGGTTATGCAGTAAAACCTATTGTCCTTCCATAAATCCCTCCGAGTTTGCTGCGCGGTCATACCTAGCCTTCATCTTGTCACTGACCATCTTGATTCTATTACGCACGAACTCATGGAGTTCGTTTAAGTCTTCCATCTCTTGGGACGTAATAGCTCCTTCTTCTACAGTTGGCTTAACACCAAATTCCAAATCACCAGGTAGTTTTAATTCCGTCCCGAAAATAATTTTGGCTGGCGTTCTCGATATTGAGTCGTGTACAGCTGACCTATATGCCATCAAAAATTTGGGAATGTGCTCGTCCCAATCCCTCTGATTGTTGCTTACTACTTTTCGCAGGTACTCTTCTAAGGTGCGATTGAATCTCTCTACCATGCCTTCAGACTGTGGATGCAACGGCGTCGTTCTGGTTTTCTTTATCCCATATAACTTGCACATTTCCCTGAATATGGCAGACTCGAAATTCCTTCCTTGGTCGGAATGTAATACTATTGAGACACCATAGCGACATACCCAGTTGTTGACGAATGCATTTACAATTGTCTTTGCTTCCTGGTTAGGTATAGCATATACCTCTGGCCATTTACTGAAATAGTCCATTACAACAAGTACATAACGATTGCCGGCTTCAGTGACGGGAAAGGGACCTGCTACATCCATTGCGATCCGCTCGAATGGTGCTCCTGAGTTGTATTGTTGTAGCTGTCCCCGGCTTCTTCTTACTGGGGTTTTGGCTGCTATGCACTGTGGGCAGTTTGCTATCCAGTCGGCTACGGCTTGTTGACATCCAACCCAATAAAAACGCTGCTTCAGTTTCTCAAGTGTTTTTGTTACTCCAAGATGATCGCCACTAGGTCCATTATGAAACTCCTGTAAAACTTTACATATCTTGGAGTATGGCACAACTATTAAATTTGAAGTTGTTTTGCCATCTATGCTTTCCCATACGCGGTATAAACACCCTTTTATTACCTTGAGGCTGTTCCACTGAGCCCAATAAAATTTGGCGAGTGGGCCTTCAGCCGAAATTTCCTTCCGGGATGGTCGTCTGTCCTCTTCTTTGGCCGCTATAATTTTCCTTAGTATGCCGTCGTCCCTCTGTACCGCTGACCAGTCTTCATCAGGGCCGATGTGCATTAGCCGAACATCCACAACGCCTTTCTTTTGCTCGGTTCTAACACAATGTTTACACTCTAAACAGCAGGGTCGTCTCGAAAAAGCATCCGCATTGTTATGCTTTGTGCCCCTTCTATGCTCAATGCTGTTTCTTGGTGGCGAAACAGATCTACCTCTCTTCCTTGATGCTTTGCAGCTGCGCTGAAAATGACCGATCTTTCCGCAGTTAAAGCACTTAGGCTTTTCTTTGGTAGCACTTTGTGCCAGCAGTTGTCGCATTGCCTCCTTAAAGCTAGCAACTAGGTTGTTATCCTCCTCAGACAAAACCTCCACATTCCGCACTCTACCTCTCTTCCTTGATGCTTTGCAGCTGCGCTGAAAATGACCGATCTTTCCGCAGTTAAAGCACGTAAGCTTTTCTTTGGTAGCATTTTCTGCCAGCAGTTGTCGCATTGCCTCCTTAGCGCTAGCAACTAGGTTGTTATCCTCCTCAGACAAAACCTCCACATTCCGCACTTTACATATCTGTGGCTTGAAAACCATCCTTGCAGTCTCTTGAGCCAGCGCAAATTAAACAGTTTCAGCGAAAGTGGATTTCTGCGTAGCGCACACCGTCAGTTTAACCTCAGAGTCGCGAATGCCGTTAACGAAAGCCTCAGTTTTAAAGTGGTCCAGGAACGGGTGACTCTCGCCTGGATATGTGAGCTGCACTAAACGCTCGATTTTCGTTGCGAAACCTTGTAGAGATTCGTTAGGCTTCTGAGTTCTACATCGCAATTCCATTCTGTATAAATCTCGCTTGTGCTCACCACCATACTTGCGCTGCAATGCTGCCATTATTTCATTATAGCTGTTTCTGATGCTTACTGGCACAGTCTCAAGTACCTCTGCGGCTGTACCCTTTTAGGACAAAATCAACTCTATGGCCTTTTCTTCAGCATCCCATCCATTTCTGCTAGCAACCGTCTCGAACTGGAATTTGAAGATGCCTAATGGTGCGCTGCCGTCAAAGCATGACGCTTTTATCCACGCAGACACCTAAAAACCAAAAAAATGGCCTGCCACTACACTCCATTATGTTATGCACTTTGTCCTCTAGAGCATGCAATTTATCTTCAAACTCCTTTGCGTGCTGTTCCAGGTCACCGCTTTCTAGATTTTGGACTCTATCCGCCAGGTCTGAGAATTTATTCTCAATAGAATCCATCCTCCTGTTGATGGCTTCAGAAACATCTACCAGGATCTCGTTCGTGGCCTTATTTGACTCCTGTATCTGCTGAGAGTTCTGTTTTATTTCAGTTATTTCGGCTATAAGCTTGTCCTGCATAGCTGAGAGTTTTGTTTTGTTTCACTTATTTCGGCTGTTGACCCTTGATGCCTCCTGTATCTGCTGAGAATTCTGTTTCATTTCGATCATCATAGCAGCGAACATTGAATTTATGTCCATGCTGCTGGTCGTGGCCTGCACATTGTCTTTGTCCTCAAACTCGTATGTACCGATGTCCATGCCGCGATTCTTAAGCTCATCTGTCAGCCTCTTCTGCAGTTCAGCCTTGTTACCTGCAGTTGGCAATTCCAGCTTACTGAACTCCTTTTCCAGCTGTTCAACTTTTAGCTCATCAAATTTCATGATTATTTATTTTAATTTTATAGTGTCCTTTTTTTCCTTAAATAGCAATTTCCTTTTAATTATTTTTGCAATCCCACTTCTGACACCAATTGTTACGTTTTTAGACCTTTTCGTAAAAACGGTTTTATTAATTATCCTTCAAGGATTTTTTTTATTGCATCAAATTAAAACACGGACTAATTAATTTTAGAAATATAATGCGGCAACACTTTATTTACTACTTTATTAACAGGAGTATTTGTACTACTCAACACTTAGCGATGTTAACACGTCTATATTTGAAATCACACTAACTCGCTGAGCCCTGGCAGCGCCTTTATATAGCAAAAATGACGTCGTCTGGTAACTTCGCGAAACTTCTGGGCATGGTTGTTGTTGGTTGTGCTTTACTTAACATGTAGCTATATACGTGTGTTTGTATACATGACAATGCTGACTTGTGTATTTTGCTTATGGTGACTATGTGTGGTTGTATGTATGAGTGTTCTGTGTGTTTTGTCGATGGTAACTATGAGTGGTTGTATGGATGAGTGTTCTGTGTGGTTTTGTTTCTTCTTCTCCTATGTGTGAATGGCTGTGTATACTTGTGAACCTGTTTAGCTTTATTAGCAGCGAATACTTGCATACAAGATCATTAAGAATAACATCTCTTAGCATTTATGTTGCTAGGGTTTTTTGTTGTTGTTGCTTACACTTATTATTGGCACAGCCTCGAATGATCTTGTATATTCTGGAGTATTCCATTTCCGTTAATTTGAATATTATCTATATTGTGTTGACCAGGGTTGTAACATTTTGACAACTAGAGATTAATTGGCAGTGCTGCCAAGTACATATAGCCACATTGTCGTTTTATTTAAATCTATTTCTAATCTGTGTAACAATATGTTATTGTTTATTATTTGATGTATACATATATGATAGATAAGGCTAAATACGTAAATGATAGATAAGCACCCTGAAGGGATTTTTTAAGCTAACTCATAAGATGGTTAGTATTTAACAAACTCATTTGAGACTACAGTATTTATTGATTATACGCATTTAAAATTCTGCCCAACTTTTGGTGCTTATAAGCGAGAAATGCATATATAAAAACTCGCTTTTATGCATTGGCAGTGCTTATAAAAAAAACTCGCTTATATCCTTCAGTGGTGAATGTGTAAAAACCCTACAATGAGTAAATAAAACCCCAAATTTTGTTTTTACTAAACTTTATTTAAAATTTTTATTTTGCACATACAAGGAAAACACAAGTAATAAAAAGTAAATTGAATAAAAAGGTACGTTACATTCAGTCTTTCTGGCAATTAGATACATTTCAACACGTTTGAAAAATAGTTTAAAACGTAAATTTGGGCTTATAAATACGTGCTTAAGTAAGGAAATAAGTATCAATTCAGATTTTTTTTTCTGGAATCACAAATAATCATAACAACAAATAAAATGTTGACGTGCTAAGAACAAAACTAAAATTAAATTTCATTAATTTTTGTTGATTTATTTTGGTTTTTGTTGATAGTTTTGTCTTGACAAAATTCAAAATCTATAAGAAAAAATAGCACTACATTCCAATTTTCTGATGTTTTTATACATACTTACATATATAAATGTAACAAATGTTAGAACAAAGTTGTGGATCGTCAAGAAGCAGTTAGGTTTGTTATATATATATATATATATATATATATATATATATATAAGTTGAGTCCACTCGGAATTTTTTAATTGCTTACTTGGTAATATGGGAAAACTTAGTAATTTTTGGAACATGTACCGTGCATATATGAGTACATTTTTAATACATTTAAGAAAATTTACATTATTTTACGGTGCATAAAAGCGAGAAATGCATATAAACGAAACGCAAATACAAAAAATTATTAATCTTTTTTAAATACGAATAGAAAATTGTTCGTGTTGGGATGCATATAAACGTAAAATGCAATTAACCGATGTGCATATAAGCGATAAATACTGTAGCTCATAAACTAACTAAAATCTGAACCAGAAGTGAGCTAGTTGTCACACACAAAAACAAGACAAGAGAAAGAAAAAACTTGTTATTTCGTCAGTTACGTTTTGTCATTAGGGGCTAGAGGTTCAACTAATGTGAGTCTTTTTCCGTATAAAATAAAAATAAGTAATAGTTTAAACTAACAAATAATGTCTGAGATTTAAATTAAGTTCGAACAATTAGCCTGTGAATCTGAAATCGATTTAATATAATTTCAGGTTCGTTGTATGTCATTTTTAATGAAAGGTGAAACTACGGAAAACTCTGACGAAAGTTCTTTCTTTGTACACGGCAAGATGCCAGTTAAAAAGTTTGAAAGGATTTTTGGTGCTTTAAAAAGTGAGTTAATTATCCGATTTAACTGATTATTTTTCCTTAATTAATTTCTTATCATTAACTAGAAGCAAATCGTAGTAATGGTGAAGACGACCCAGAAAAACGCATTAAGAAATGCAATAAACCTAATTAAAAAACGACATTATCAATATTTTTAGTATTATTAGATAAAAATATTCTCCTAAATAAAATATAATAGATAAAAATGAAAAAAAGGACTTTTTTATTGTATGAAAGCAATAGTTTAGCTAGCCGAAGGAAGATACATTTATGTTAAATGTCAACTCATATGAACCTAGCAAATCACCTAGCTAACTAATGACGCACACGTATTTAACTAAACTAACTCAAAATGAGCTAGTTTGTGGTAAGCTGAAACTGATGCAGAGTGAGTGAGTACTCACTCATTCGTAGGACATTACATGTTAAAAATGATCAGGGGTTAATATGGAAAATGAGTTAGCTTGTGAGTCAGCTATAGCTACGGTGACCATCCGTTCTGTATTATACAGAACAGTTCTGTATTTCAGAGCCGTGTTCTGTATAAATTATTGATCTGCGAAAAACGCTAAAATGTTCTGTATTTCATTTACTGTTCTGTATTTGTTCTGTATTTTCATGCCTGAAAGTGATATTCAAAATATTAAAAATTTTTCAACTATCAAAGCGAATTGAGGCGTGACTATGAATTTTGATTTGCACTTTCACGTGTAAATGCTGTTTTAATAAATATGTATGTGTATCAAGGCGAATAATAAATTTACCATGATGTGTATTGTATACTTGCCGCCGCCAACAATACATAGTACATATACATATTAACGCCTAAAATTTCTCTATTAACCCATTTTACTTAAGAATCAAAACATTTTTGTCATTGATGATATGTACTGAGTACAAATTAATCTTAATTTTATAGTTCTTACAAATATACTTATATACGCAATGATCTCGGAAACAGTCAAGCTCTATTTTCCTTTTTACATCAGCGTGTGATTATGTTTTTTTTTAAGTTTTGATATGTCTTGAATGTGCATTTAAGGTTGTTTGTACTTTTTAATTGTTATTATGAAATCTTATCCCTGTTCTGTATTTTGGTTTCAAAAATATGGTCACCGTAGCTATAGCTCATTTATGAGCAACCATAAACTAGCTTGTGCTTAGCTCAAATCGCGATAGGGTAAGAATGTATGATATGAATTCCACTAATCGTATCTACTTAATTTGATGTTCTCTGCATTTTGTTTATACCGGCACGTGTCAGTTAAGTGGTTTTAGAAACAAAAATATCAACAGGCGGATGAAGAACTAATAAAGTAACAAACACAATGACTAACAGACATCCACTATCACGTGTCATACTAATAAAAATATTTAGTTTAATATTAATAACCATAATGGAAAATCAACATTCAACCCTTTGAGTGAAAATGATACCTGTTTTCAATCAAATAAAACATCAGAATGTAAAAATTTAAAGAAAACAAACAAACATATACACCTACATACATACTCTTATTGTAATAAAGAATAAGCGTTGAAATCATAAATTAAATTATTGACAATATTGTCTGCATGTATGTGAAAAATAGGTAAAGAGTTCCCTAAAGTTTGTTGCGATTTCCCTGTGTTAATGTCGTATGAATGCACATTCGGTTATAAACAAAAAAGGAAATAGGTCTGAGCTTTCTAGAAAAAAATATTATGGCTGTAAATGACGTCCATTTTGCATTCACAATTTGCAGCGCCAGTGTGTATAAACTTTTTGTATAAAATAATAAAAATCAGAAAGGCTTCTATTAATGCTTAACAGTATATCCGGGATTTCCTTGCGGTTTATCAAAAGCTGTTTTCAACTCAAACAGATATTTAAATTTTTTTGCCTGAAAATATACTCTAAGTGCTAAAGGCTTATCAGCATATTTGCAACCAAAGTACAACTATAAGATCTATTATATTGTATTATGTTTTATTAAAAATTACCATATCATATGCAATGCAAAAGAAAAATACACAAAAATAATTTTTATATATATTATTTAGACAAGTGTAGACAGATAAGTATTTGATTGTTAATAGAAATAGTAGATATATATATTCATAGCTCGCTTAAGTAAGACCTCTCCCTTTCACAGATACGTATAGCTTTGACGGTTGGCTACGCTAAGAAGTTACTTATTTGTTAAATAAGCAAATACAAATCATTATGGAACCAAATTTAATTTAAACAATGTTCTTTTATGATATACAATTTAAAAGACAACTACTTAAGAAAAATGTGATTATAAAAAATATATGGAAAGAAAGACATGCATAAGAAGTCATATGTACGTAAAAAAAATAATGAGAAACTGGTACTTGCTGCCCAGTGCATATATGCTTACAATATGTAAACATTCTTCACCCACTTGAGAAAATCACAAAAAATATCAATAATGAAACATATGTTATGTGAAACAATATATATATATATATATATATATATATATATATATGTATATACATATTCTGTGAAGATTTTTGTAGTGGAATCACATCCCCTCCAAATATAATACAAGAAAGAAAAATAATTACCTCCAAAAGTATCAACTACAATTGTTGATTCATAAGAGATTCTTATTGACACTGTATGGACGATTCTTAAAGTAACATTTAAAATTAATTTGAACTGATATTTTTCTGCACAAAACAGCAAACTGTTTTAAATACAATGTTGCATAAATAAATTACTCTAATTTCATAATTCACTTTTGTTAAAAACGCACTTTATGTCTGCAGATTATATATTTATTTCTTTTTTTTTTCAATTAATTAACAACAACATTTGATATTATACACTCGTACAGAATACAGGAAAGTCTCGTACATTGGTCACATTTGCTATATACATATATATCAACAAATATGGAGAACGATTAACCCTAAAAGCCAGCCCTTCACTTCACCGCTAATATTAACCGCAAAGCCATAGTAATGTGATTTGCTGTGCTGTTTACTATAACTTTTTATCCTACGTGATAAGCGGTGATTGATATAGTTTTCGAGATCTGTAAAATAATCGAGAACACTAACTGATAAAATATGTAATTCCAGAGTTTTGAATAGAAGTAACTTTTTTCGTTCACGGTATTTCACGAAGGAATTAATCGATTTGGACTCTATTTGCGATGATCGAAATAGTTATTGAATAGATCACTTATGCCTTTTGGGTCTTTTTTAGAATTTCTTGATATCTACCGGTTCAAACCAGTACACAATCGTTGTAAATTTAAGTTGTGGAACGTTCTTTAGAACGTCACTAGTTTGGTTTGATTCGGTTCGGCCGTTAAAAAGTTAGGGATTTTAACAACTCCAATAAAATTATTTATTTGCATTAAAAAAAAAAACAATATCCATATAAAGAGATCACAATTTCGTGACCATACCTACACACATAGATAATATATTCTTGAGGGATATACGAAGCCCTAAGATATGCAGCAGCTAGTTTGAGAGTGGATTATAACAATCATAAATATTTTTGAGTTTAACGTTTGATTTTTATGTGAAGTGGAATATACCTATTATACAAAAGTTTTGCACATTTAACAATATAATATTGGAAGGATCAGGTGTTTTTTATAAAATAAAAAAATCATGAAGTTTAAAAGTTTTTAATAAATATTTATGATATAAAAGTAATAGGAAAAAACTAGTGACTATACATAATTTAAAAACCAAACAAAGGTGAAAAAACAAAAACTATTATCGTTACAATAAAATACGTATCTATATAAAAAAATATTTATAATTTTATTGAAACGATGGTGAATATTTTAATTATTTAAGTACCGACTCACAGTGAGGCATTATCAAAGTATTTGGAAGATTAATCAGACATTTCTAAACAGATGTTACTATCGCTATCAAATTTGAGCTAGATATAGCAGAGGAGTTGTAAATACCATCAAATATATGTGTAAATACTTTAAAACTTTATCGCTCGGATCGTGCGAAATTTGGAAAAGCTGTATTCAAAACATAAACGGAAATACTTTCTCAATAGAACTATCCGTTTAGAAACGCCTAATTTATGTTCCAAATACTTTGATTATACTCCACTGTGCGACTCAACGTTTTCGTCAGCTTTTTTGACCAAATCTCATTCTATTGTTTTATATGAAAAACGTCAGAAACTTATATCGGCTTCCTTTGCCTCATCTGCCAAAAATCAATGTGTTCAAAATAATGATAGCGATAATTCTTTTATTACAAATAAACAAAATGTTGAAGATAATTTCCTAAATTCTAGTGAGCTTAAGAATGTGTGTCAATGCAAAGTATATTCCAATGATAAGCACGTTTTCTATTTTTTATTATTTGTGTTAGTAATGTATATGTATTTGTATTAAAAAGCTGCCATTTCAGATACACAAACAATAATATTTTTATGTATCGGAAATTTCGTAGGCAAAACGGTAGATGATACTAAAAAAAATTATTAACAAACCATTGGAATTCCCCAAACGATTACTGCTTTCCGTTTTCAATAAGAACAGGTTCTGGAAAAGAAATTAAAAACTATTTTCGGATTAAGCATTTGGAAATGTAAAAGGAGTGGCTGCTTTTATCAGATGTTAAAAATACCGTTTTTGTAAATATTGCACGCTATTTGTAACGCAAAACAAAGGGGGATATAAAAAGATGTGAGCCTTCAAGGTTTGGCAACATTTCCTCTTATTAATTTTAAAAAGCTGATCGGTGTTGATAGCGATTTAGAAAATCATTCCAAATGCCTTTAACATAAAGATGGTATTATATTTGGTTAAAATGTTTTTAAAGTCGCAGGATAATTTTCAATCAAGTCCAGACTGCCGCGCTCCATCAAAAAATTTAAAATCGAAAAAGTTTAGTGTTTATCATTAAAACCATAATTTTTCCTGGAAAAAATAATATACCCCTACGTGGGCATCACGATGATGGTTCTTTGCTATCATTTGATAATACGAAATCTGAAGGTATTTTTCGATCAATTTTGCTATATCGCATAGAAGCAGAAGATTATATATTAGACAACCATTTAAGACGAGCGCCGCAAATGCAAAATGAAACCACGGGTTTGTCAGGAAAAAGTCAAATGTCTTTATCGCTAACATATTTCATTATCCACGAAAATAAAGTGAAAGACGCATTTGAAGAGGCTTCAAAGGATATCAAAGGTGACGTTGAAGTGTTAATTAATTCAAACACGTTATCCACCATTGTTGTGAAAGCTCTAACAAGTTTTGGTTTGAATTTAAAAACTTGCGTAGGAATTGGAACAGATGGATGTCCTCTATTTTTTTAACGGAGCTGTTAAAAAAACACTTGAATCTACGACGAATGCAAAACAAACACGCTGCTATTCCCACAAACTTAATAATTCCATTTCTAAGAGCAACAAAGTACCATTAATTGAAAAGGTTGTTTCATTTATAAAAGAAACAAAAAATTTATTTTAAAATCATCATGCCAAGAGAAACGCTTTTTTAACGAAGTATTTGGGAGCCAGACTTTCATTACTATGCGAAACAAGATGGGTTGATCGGCACGATTCCATTTTGCAATTTTTAACGAATCGGGAGCAAATAATAGAGGCTTTAGAAAAGATATGTCAGTGGAGAGATAGAGATACGGCGTGCAAAACTCTTTTGCTACGAGATTCTCTCAGCAGCTTTGATTTTTTTTGTGGACGTCACATCTTAAACGATATACTTTCCATTAAGCATTATTTTGCAAAAACAAGATTTGGACATTTAAAAAGGATAAAATCTCATAGAAAATCGTATGATGTGCCTTGAAGACAAGAGGAATGAAGCAAATATCTGTTTAAGTAAAATCTTTCAAACTGCTACAGCCATGAGCGATGCAATGGAAATTCCAGTTGAAAAGCTAAGATTTCAAAGGAAACATCATATACAAAACGTTGAAAAATATTACTGCATTTTGGGCTATATTCCATTAATTGAGTTTATTTTGGAAGATTTAAAAACACGTTTCTCAAAAGACGTTCTAAACTTACTTAACATAGCCAATCTACTGCCAAAAAACATTTCGTCTCCATTAAAACATATAAATAGTTTGACGTCTCAATTGGCTGATCAAATTATTAAGTTTGAAAAAATAGATAAAAAACTGCTTACTGCAAAACTAAAGACTGAATTATTGCATTAGCGGCAAATGTGGAAATTTTGTAAAAATAACACGGAAAATGTGATCGATGCTTCATTAAATTGTGATTCGGATTTATACCCAAATTTAAGAAAAATGTTTATAATATTTGTTTCATCACCTGTCAGTAATGCCACATGTGAGAGGTAATTTTCAACTTTACGGAGAATATAAACGTGTTTAAGATCAACAATAAACGAAGACAGCCTAAACGAATTAGCAATGATGCACGTTCATCAAGACATTGAAATTGACCCAAATGAAGTACTCCATAAATTTGCTGCACTTGGTAATCATAGATTACTTATATAACACACTCACACAAAATTACTTCTATTTGTGACTACAAAAACAAAATTTTTTTAAATATAGCCAGGATTATTGTTTCCCAAATTTTCTTTTTCCAATTTTTTGTAAATTGACATTTTATTCTAAAGCTATACGGAACCATGGTGTAATAAACTTAGTTTAGTACGCCCTCTACGGAACTCTTAATTTTATGTTTCGAAGTAAAACATTGTTTTTAGGTATTGAAAAATGTGAGTTATTTGCTTTTCTTACAGGTTAAAGTAAACATAAGAAATGCATAGCAATTTAATCTGCGATATATTTTGTCGTGGGTATTAAAAAGAAAATATAGGTATAACTTTGTGATCAGGATTGGTAAGTCCTTCAAAATTTAGAGAAATAATCTTTGTAACATTTTACATGGTTCTTAGTATAATTAAGAACTCTTTTCCAAAGGCTTCTATTTACACACAAATGTTTGATATCATTTGTTTCTTAAATATAGTTCGAGCTCTATTGTTGTCTTATATTTTATATGTACCGAAATTACCTTTACATCTAATTGAATCTGAACTTCAGTGTTCATTTTCTTTTATGTCTTATTCTGTATTTAATAAATCTTCTAATAGCAAAATTACGTGGTTTTGTTGTATGCAAAATTCTAAAAAGTTCCCCCCAATCGGTAAAGCTGGACCCGCGCCTGATGTATATATATATATATATATATATATATATATATATATGAATATGTTAATTAATTACCTATTTGACATACTGTCATTGTGCTATTATAATATGAAATTTATTTGTTGGGTGGTTAAGCAATGTCTAAATGCATTTCATTGGCACTTTTTACCAAATCGTCAGTAGACTTTAACCACAGTTTCGAAAAGTTTCAAACTTCTCAACTTATTAAAAGACTTTTATAAACCATCTGAGAATTATGTTAATAAATGAACTATAAAAATTCACAAATGATTTCAAAAGAATCACGTTATAATAAGTGTAGTAGGCTATGAAACTTATACACACCAAAATCCAGCAAACAACTTTTATTCGATATGACTTTATTTTATTTTTCTACACCTTTATACAATTAGAAATAATTTGGATAACAATGAAAGTATTTATAAGGCAAAATGAAAAATAAAATCTCAATTTAATTGTTATTAAATTACCTATTTATCATCAACAAGAGAATTGCAATACCAACGCCACATAAATCAATTTAAAACTTTAAAATCAACAACAACGGTGATCCTAAAGGCCCAATTAGCGGGACGCTGAAATCGCAAACGCAGCGCAAGCGCGTCAACTGATCCAATCTGTTACACGGAAAATTGTGAAAATGCTTAATTGAACGCTGAAAAACGCAACGCAGCGCAGCCAACCAACAGAAAACAGAATTTTACACAGAAATACGCAAGAGTATGTTGAATGAGAGTGCGGCACAAAAGCTTTTTTTTTGTACAGCTTGTTTGGTTTAATATTTGAACATATAGTTGATACATTTGTAGATGTACATAGCACATTCAATAAATTAATTTGCTATATAACTTGTTTTACTTTATAAAATCACAAAAGACTGTAAATATATATTGTACAATAATAGGTTAATGTTATACATACGTATGGATATGTAGATTGTATATGAACGCATGGGCATAAATTTATGTGGTACCAATATTACTACATATGTAATTTATGTATGTACATGCAGGCAAATGTGTCGATAATGTTTAGCGACCAGTGCTATGCTATTGAGACAACCCGATAACAATAAACACAATCTGGCACTAATGCATGTCAGAAAAATTCGAATCCATATCCATGACTGAGGGCGAAGTCAATCTCGGGATCTAAGGCATCGTAGTCTTGTGTTCACTACTTCAGCCAGCAGCACCCTTATAAATAAATGTATTAGTGAAATTATAATTTAGCTATACATATAATGAAGATATTACATCAATCACAAGTTTAAAATTATATATTGTACTATTTATACAATTTCGTACGTTTTCTGTACAAACGCAAAAAGGAAAGTGCCATTACAGTTTCAAGCAGCTGTTTTGATTTTTTGTTTTTAAGCGATAAACACCACAAGCTATACAGTATTCTGTGACATTTTGCACAAACGTAAAAAGTTTAAACAAGTAAACATGTATTTTCCATATCCATTTGACAATATACATATCTTCTTTTTTAATATTACCACTCAAATAACTTTAAACACTACTATGGTGCGTTTTTAAGCATTCTATAAGCGGAGTTGCGTTAGCACTTGCGCTGCGCTTGCGTTTGCGATTTCAGCGTCTGGCTAATGGAGCCTTAACGATTTTAGAATATCCCTATAATGTATGTTTGTGTATATATTTTTATCCAGCGAACACTTTATGGCGACTTGGCAGAGGCCAAGAAATATATGTGCAGTTGAAGCATTATGTAGAAACGTTTTGAACACCTTAACAGTCTACCTTAAATTACGACGCAAAGCGTTATATGGCGTCAAAATTTCTCATGCTTATTGCAATTAACAATCCAATTTTGACAGTCTGTAATGAAATGAAGTTTGATGCAAGAGCATTTCATTAATGTAAACTTTGCTACTTCCATTTAAATTTAGCGTGTTAATTTTCTTTTTAGAGTTTTTATTAATAAAAGTGAGTAACCATCATTGTTTATGACGCAACGTTCATGCTCCAATTTCAATGTAAAACCTAATAGGCCTATTATGGACCCAGGAGACGATCAAAAGAAACCAACAAGCGGTAAGTATGTGTTAGTGTCGTTTAATTGCTGATTTTTCGGAGATGTACAGCAATCAAACAGCATTTGTGTTTTGGCTTCGTAGCGTTCGTACGCAAGAAGTTTTGTTTAAATATATTTATTGTTTTGCATCTATTGTTTCTTTCGGATATTGTTTTTTCAATACACTTAATAACATCTCATATTGTTTATTTTTTCTGTCTTCTCTATTGCTATATGCTTCTTATTTTACATTTTATACATTTATTTATTTTACATACATATATATATATATATATATATATATATATATATATACATATATACTATATTTATTTTAATTATTTATTTTTATGTCCCACACAGAAGACATTGTAGTCTTATACTGCAGTACAGGATTGAGTTAACAATACGAAACAAAATATATAGTATATTTGTCTATAAAAAAATAAAATTGAAGTTATGTATATAAAATTTAAAAAGTTTATAAAAAGAAATAATGTACATAGCCATATATAAATAAGTTTATAATGTATAATCAGAAACCATATTTATCAAAATGTATATGTATTGATATGTGTACTATGTATTCAACGTGAAAAATGACAAGAAACATATTTCCTGAATAATATGTGAAATAAATTTTTTTCATCCGCACACTTCTCCATGTCTTCACGCAACAAATTCCACAAGCAAATGACGTTTTTTCCATCAATCAGATTCGGTGATGTACAAAAAATCAGGCGACAAATAAAAATATCAAAATGTTTTGATTTTTCATCAATCAGAGCCGACAACAAGTACGTGTAGCCGAAAAAACACGATTGCTATGTGATTGTTGGTTTCTTTTGATCGTCTCCTGGGCACTTTACACTGGCGTACATGTCGGCCGACATGCTCGACGGCGAAGCCAGTTTAGCTCTAAAATATTTTTGTATGGCCACACTGGTACTGAAGTATGTTCGACAGTGTAATAGCAAAAGGTAAACTTCGTCTTCGATCATGTCGGCCGACATGTACGCCAGTGTAATAGACCTATTAGACTCTAAAAAAGTTTTTACTATGAAACTGCAGTTAATCATGGACTGATAATTTTCCTTCCCTACAAATTTTGTTTAAAGTAAAAGCTTATATGTATGTGAGTATTTGAATTTATGTATATGTTTTTAGCATAGTCGCCGCTTGTAAAAATTTTGGGTTTTGTTTCCACATCCTAATGTCCCATAATTTTTACAATAACGAGCGGAAAAAAAACCTGTCTTGCGCAAAATTTCTTTAATTCAGTTATTCCAAAATAATTTTGTGTCGAATTTCACAAAACAACAAATATAAGCCATCCTACCAAACGAATAATCTCCGACCACATTTGGTCGAAAGAGCCAAACAAAGGCAACGCTGATTTACTTTTAAAATCAAGAGAATAATCAAATACAGTAAAAAAACAAAAAAATATTGTCATAGATACTATACAACAATCCGCCTCAATATTCCATCTTCTTTGCCATTGTTCGCTATGCTTGGTGTTATTTACATCCTACTTCCAGTGTGGCCATTTTGGCATTTTCGCAGCTAGATTTAGCATTTTTTAGCCGTAAATTTTCCTTTTAGCAGTTAGCATTTTTCAATTATATATTTAGCATTTTTCAGCATTCTTTATTTTATTCAAAATACATATTTGTTCAAAATAATAATCTTAATATCACAGTCTACCCCAATTTAAATCTGTTATCCAGGCAATAAATAAATCTGGTATCACATTGTTTATGTGTCAGAAAATATGCTAACTTGCTGCAACTTCCAAAGAGTACATTATAACAGATACTATTTTTTTATATTTTATTTGAATGTAAACCTAGTATGTCAAAGTTTTCGTTGTTAAAGAAATTTCTAGAGTAACAGAATATATTTCATATAACTACTTAAATAAGAATTCAACACTTGAATATAAAAATGCACTAAATGATAATCCCTTCATTGAATTAACTACTTTTACAATGTTGTTCCTGTTTTTTTCATTTAGCAACGTGGAAGTTGAAAGTGTTTTTGGTGGCATGGATCTCATAAGAACGAAAATTGGATACATAATGATGTTAGTTGTTTCTATTCGGAATGGTTTGAAAAGGTTAAGAAAATTTTAAAATTACGAACGATCTTATAAAAAATGCGATAAGAACATATGTATGTTACAATGATATCTCGATCAACTCTGCAGAACCTGAAGAAGAAGAAAATTACGGACATATTTAATTTATAGTTGAAATTTATTTATTTAATTGTAGTCAATGGATATAATCCTTACAGATTATTAATATTATTACAGAGATTAGAAATAGATTTAAATAAAACGACAATGTGGCTATATGTACTTGGCAGCACTGCCAATTAACATCTAGTTGTCAAAATGTTACAACCCTGGTCAACACAGATAATATTCAAATTAACGGAAATGGAATACTCCAGAATATACAAGATCATTCGAGGCTGTGCCAATAATAAGTGTAAACAACAACAACGAAAAACCTAGCAACATAAATGGTAAGAGATGTTATTCTTAATGATCTTGTATGCAAGTATTCGCTGCTAATAAAGCTAAACAGGTTCACAAGTATACACAGCCATATACACATAAGAGAAGAAGAAACAAAACCACACAGAGCACTCATACATACAACCACACATAGTCACCATAAGCGAAACACCCAAGTCAGCATTGTCATGTATACAAACACACGTATATAGCTACATGTTAAGTAAATTACAACCAACAACAACCATGCCTAGAAGTTTCGCGAAGTTACCAGACGATGTCATTTTTGCTATATAAAGGCGCTACCAGAGCTCAGTGATAGAGTGTGATTTCAAACATAGACGTGTTAACATCGTTAAGTGTTGAGTAGTACAAATACTCGCGTTAATAAAGTAGTAAATAAAGTGTTGCCGCATTATATTTCTAAAATTAATTTGTCCCTGTTTTAATTTGATGCAATAAAACGAATCGTTGAAGGATAAGTACTAAAACCGTTTTTACAAAAAGGTCTAAAAACGTAAGAATATGATATGAAACACTAATTAATAGCCATTAACGGTTGATGCTATTTTAATTTTTTGTTAATTTTATAATAATTCAATGTGATTATTTAAAAAAATCTTTTTATACATGTACATATACGTCAATATATATTCTGTTACTTTTTAATCAATTTGTTTCATTGAAATGATGTGCAAAAAGTATTTATAGTGAAGAATTATAAAAAATAAACAATTTACTAGAGTAACAAAAAATAATACAATTAAAATTTTAGCATTATTTTTTTTCAGTTTAGGATTCTTTTTGCATTTTTTAAAGCCAGTTTAGCTGTAAAATATTTTTTGAAATGGCCACACTGCCTACTTCCTTTACATAGAATTTACTCATAAAAGTACTTCCATGAACGTCGCAACACTCACACTTTTTCACTAACACACCCACATATTTTCAACTTTCCACTCAACTTTCAACAAAATATCGTTGAAACAGATTTTTTGACACTTTCTGAAAGTAAAATGACAATTATGTAAACATTGTTGCCCATTCGCATTGTATATGAGAAGTTTCAGGATTATGATAAACAATAACTATATATTCAACATGTTTTGTGTATATATGTAAAAGGTTTTGATACATATATATAACCTTTATATAAAAAAAACTATTGACGTCATTTTAAGCGAACATTTTTATCATAAAATTAACAATAAAAATCATTACCAAATTTTCCCCCTATAAATGTGTTTATAGGAGGTTTTTGGCAACTCTAATTGGATAGTAATCAAAATTTATTAATTTATATAAATTTTATGGGACTTGAATAATAAGTCATAAAGGCGAAATGATTTAAACTGTAAGTAGTATGAAGAAATCGCAAATGAAATGGGTATGCCGGCAGAAGAAGTAAAAAGAAATCGTTCGTTGCATCGACGACTTTTTAAGAATGGACTTTCCACTTTCATGAATATAATTTTTTCTTTGTAATTTTTATTTTATAGACGTATCCAAAAATTTCATGAAAGTACTGTCATGTGTAAATGTAATGCTATGTTATTCCGATGTTTTGTTGTGGTTTTACTATTAGACAGAAATTAAGCACCTTCAAGCAGTGTGGCGGTAGAGTTTCAAAACTAAGAAGTGTTTATTCTTCTTTTAAATGTTTTTTAGCTTATTATTTTATTGTAGCGATTGTTCTAAACTACAGTCCTTGAAACAACTGTATATTGATGAAATGTGTAATTAAAAATATTGCAGAATTCAGATCGTTTAAGAACTAAGAATAAAATTGAGCACAATGGAAATTGAGTCCATTTCCAGCTTTCTGAAAAGTACTTTACATCGGGAGTTTTTTTTAGCTCTATGACTACTTAATACAAGACATTAGTACTGCAATGAAATATTATCGCTAGCATTTATTTTTATATACTACACATGTCCCATTTTCGACTAATTCTTGTAATGACTTCCAAAACTTCAAGAGTCCAGGAACCCAGAAGCATTAAACGGAAATTGAAAGGAAGTTGTCACCAAACTACGTCATGTTGTTGGAATCCAATGTCGTGCAGTTGATTAATTTTAATAACTGCACGATTTGCTTCCTTAATACGCAAAATTATATTTAGCGTGAATAGGACAACCTGCTCTATAATCTCTGCGAACGGATCATTTTTTAAAGTAAGTTTTCACAATTTGGTAGCGTTTGGTGATAACTTGTTAAACGTTACTGAACAGATATGTCAACACAGTTTAACATTCTCATCTGTCAAATAGTAATCGTTATCGATATTTCTCATGCAGCTAAAAAGAACTAATTATATACTACAGAAAATTATAATTAGCCTAATTATTTAAGCTTCAGTTATTTCAGACACTTCACGATTTAACCCACTATGAATTTTACAGAGAAATTATTTGTTTTTCTCAAACGAATACTAAATATTTTCAGTGCAATTCCTTTGCATGTCACCACTACATATATCTTGGGACCAAATTTTCTCCACACTAATTTCTATGTAGCCGGTCCTTTTTCTCGATATTGTCTTTTGTTAGCCGTGCTCGTTAACAGTGAAAGAGGCTTCGCTATTTAAATTTATATTTGTAATGTATATTTTTTGCTCTCTTACAATTAATTACTGTAAAGCGAAGAAATTTGTTTTGTAGGAATTGCAACAGTACAACAACAGCAGAAAACTTCATTTACTGTCATATGTAAAAGCAATGGTGCCGAAGGTGAACAGTTTTGACAGACTTATGATATACAATATTTAAGGGCCAAAACAAAAACCTGCAAAATATCAGTTGCATTATTGGGTTTACTGGGCCAAATTCAGCAATACTCGCATGGATGATGTTCCAGTTTGATTGAAATTTTTCGCTGGGTACTATTTTATATGTGCATATGTATGTATGCAGCGACTATTTCTGGAATTTCAATGTTTGAGTAGTCAACACCATACAAGAGCATCAAAATTAAAAGTAGCAGTCAGCTATAAATGTTTTTTTCCCATTTAGATTTTAATCAAATTCTGCAGCTACCACATTGATTATCTCTTGTGGCACAATAAATGTGCTCTAATGGATTTTATCAGGGGGTTGCTTCAAATGCTTTTAAGTAAATTCTTTTTTTTCTGTTGTGCGAGGGAAAGAGAATAAGATACAGGGAGAGGTCGATAGAATGAAATGTGACGCATATTTTCTGGTGTAAAAACCGAACAGTTGGCAATGAAGATTGTAAGCAACGATTTAAGGCACTTGACATTACCAATAAAAGTCATAACAATTGCCTTAAGTATTTTATAGGGCGCAAAGTACAAACCCACTAACACCATACCCGTCGGGCTCACATTAAGTAACGAATTAGTAGACAATATGTTTTTCTCATGAATTAAGTTACAAACATTTTTAACTGCTCAAATCAACCCTTCGTTCTTTTGTTCACGTTTTTGATGATGTTTATAATTTTTCAATATTGCTGAACATGTTTTTGGGTTTACTAAATGTAGTATGAAACAAAGTTGCTGATCCATGTTTCACTCACCTGTATATCTTTGCCTTTCGCGAAAAAAATAAAACAGATGTTAAAAATAACAAATAGTAGCCTAAAATTCCTATTTGAGATAGAAAGAAGATGGCGTTTTTGAAAATTATTTTTTTAGGGCATCTTAAGTTGCATTATAAATAATTGGAAAGAAAAGTTATTTTAAGCGTTATTTTACATTGTCCTGTCACAAAAATATTTCTGGCAAAGGTAGTTGCTAATCGAATTGTAAATTTTTGTTCAGGGTCTTGTAAAACTTGTAACTATGTCACAGAATCCGATTCCCCTCGGCAACGGAATTGATTCCGTATTTGATTTCTAAGAAAAGATTTTTCGCAATGCAACCTTTCTTAATTTCGTGATATTAAAACTTATGTCATTTCAGAATTCGGCATTAATTCGTTATCCGAACGGAGTTCAACTCTTTGACGTGGCTAAATAGGTGTATTTCATTTGAAACAATTTTAAGAATTACCGAACGAAAGTCTATATCCTAGAATCAGATCACTGATTTTCAATTGAATTGCTATGATTCTATTAATTAATATTTCGACGGACTGTTAATAGGCGATGTATTTAGTATTGGAAGATTATTTCATGTAAATATTAACCACGGTTACCTCTGAAATTATGCGCTCCCCAACATATTGGTCTGTTTTTCACGTATAAATTCTTCAATAATGTCTTCCAGTCCGTCAACTAATGAGCCTTAGCATAGTCTCATAAAAAATAGTCTAAGAGCGTTAAAAGGCACGATCTAGGCAATTTGTCGCCAAAAATTAGCTTTTTAATTGTTTCTAGTGTTGTCTGGCATGTTGGGCCGTTTAGATGAGAAATGCAGTTCTTCTATTTTGCGCAAAAAAAACAAATATTGTATTCATCGCCTTTGCCGTGTTTGGAAAAGTACAGTACAATGATGCCACCATAATACAAAAAAACAAGATAGCGCATTCACATTTTCAAAACATGTTTCTTCAGCGCATCTACGTCATACCTGGAAATAAATGTATACACTAACGCGTGTAAATGATATGGCAAAGTTTTGTCTATATTTAATTCTTATGCCTAATAAATCAGTGAATATTTATATGTAGATTTAGTTAATTTTAATGAAAACTTAAACTCTATCTATCTCTTATCTAAGTAATATATTTAAATATATTAAAAGAAAAATTTTAATATTATTTTATTATAAAAAAGACCTCAAGCCGAAAAGGACATCACAAACAAAACAAACAGATGTTTTGCTTATTATTCAAAGTATTTTAAGTGTTGTGCATGAAATTATTTTAAGTTTTTCAATTATGTTAAGAGTCCACTTGTACAATTAATATTGTTTTATTGATTTCCAAGTTTAGTCTATTGATAATTAACTTTATTTACGCAACTTTTTAAAATTTTTTAGCAAATTTTTTTCAACTTTACAATGTTTTCTTTTTGTTAAAAGAAACAAAAGTCAAAGTCATATGTTTACTGTGCTCGATTTAAATTACATTTAAATGGCTAATGAGAGGCATAAAAGAAATTTGGCATTGTAAATATTCAGAAAATTTTCATTTAAACTTCTGATTTTCAGGTACATCCTCGCACGAAAATATTATTTTGTGATTTTTTCGTTGCAATTTATGTGCTCGGATTGTTCTGGATGGATTTTTAAGAAGCCTTTTCTAATTAATAAATTGTCCCCACTAGTATTTGTAAAGATTTCATCTAATTCTTTTATGTGCTAGCTTGGATAACCCGCCTTTACTAAGATGGTCCACCCAAGTAAAAGAAGGGGGCTCCGCCTTTCTTGGAACTGCAATACCTGGAACCATGTTCTTAACTTATGGCATATGTAGCCAGCGAAGTTCTTCAAGCCATCATATTGTTGGAACTACGCCTGCTTTAAGTAATCTTTTTTATTGAAACCTATGTAAACGTATATGTATATTGCAACTCTAATATATATATAACACTTTTTTACCCATTTCATACATCATCGTATTCTCGAAATCAAAAGGATGTATGCAGGGATTGAATTGTTATGACCGCAGAAACTAATCCATTTCTTTCGAAGAGCACTGTCCTTAGGAAATTGGAAAAAACTACAAGGAGAAGATTCACTCCAAAAAGATTAATGCAATTTACAACACTGCCCCTCATTTTGTTTGTTTTTTACAATTATAATCTTTAAATTGTCTTAAATTTTATGATTATTTTAAATTTCATTGACACAAAACACAACTTTTCACACAATATTTATTTAAAGGTATGACATCACACAAAGCAGCTGGGCATATACAAACATAACGGACCTGCGCAATGCGTTATCTGTTTTCTTTGTATCATGATCCACACCAAATAGTGTACACATTTTTTGTGAGTAGGACCAGCACTCAGGGGACGTCTAGAGCTGTACAAAACAGCTCTTTTGAGTTAGCGCTCTTTTTAGCTCCGCTCACTTTACTGAATTAATTCGTTCAGTTGTTTCAGTTCATTCAGTAGCTTGTTTCAGTACTTCACTTTATTCAGTAACTCAGTTGTTTCACTAGCTCAGTTGTTTCAGTAGCTGGCAACTCTATAAATAAAGAGCACTCATCCCTGTATGCATTAGCACATGTGTGTGAATTAATTCTTTTTTTTCGTATGGATTTTGACATACAAACTGAAACATCACTGAAAAGAGCTACTGAAAGAGACAGATCTAATGAATCAACTGAAACAACTGAGCTAAAAACGCTCAATTGAATGAAAGATTCACCTCGCTCAATTGACTGAATGATTCAATTGAATTAATTCATTCAGGAGCCGCACAGCTCTAGGGACGACCCATAAATGCAATATATTGCGCTGGAACTGGAAAGATAGGTTTCTAATGCTTCTGTGTGCTGCTCACAGCAAATACGCCAATTTTGCTTACTCGCGTACCGTGACGCTACAGCGCTCTCACATATAAGACAAACGTAACTTGATGTATTATAACATGATGTATTATATTTATAAGAAACTATATGTACCCTGCCCGCGTTGCTGCTCCTTTCTTCCGTGCTTGAGGTGTAGGTCGACCAATTGCTCTTTGTTTTGGAGTCATGATTGAACGGGAACGACGTGCAAAATGCGTTTAAATATATTGGAATCTTACAATGAACTTAATCCAATTTAACCGGATGCTCAAATATGGCTAGATCACTATACCATAATTGTTAGGATTTTTGTAGTAGCATTTTAAGAATATTTGTGGTACCTATATACCTTATATCTATATTAAACTTATATCTATATTAAAAGAATTAAAATCAAAATTTGTCTTTTGAGATAATTTGTCTTTTGAGATATTTTGATTTAATTTTAAACCGTAAATATTTATACTATATATTCTTAAAAATGAAATACAAACAACAGCATTTTTAAAAATTTTCCAGAATTAAAAGGTTTCGAATTTGTGATTGATAATTTACGGGAATGAGTTATACCAAATGTTATTAAGATCATATACGATGAATCCTAAAATGTGTGTCCGATCAACGCATGAGCAAATGTATAGTTTACGATTCAATTCATTTTTAATAATTTTTCGTGGCGCCATCTATTGAACATTAACCGTACCAACTTAGAAACATCCGTCGGCTCATGATAACAACTTTGTTAAAGATTATAGCATAATCAAATGCACAGTTTATGATTTAATTCATTTTGAGTAATTTTCAGTGGCGCCACCTGTCGGAAATTGGTCATAACAACTTAGAAACCTACTTCGGCTCATGCACAACAACTTTGTTAAGTATTATAGTATAATCAAATACACAGTTTACGATTTAATTCATTTTGAGTAATTTTCAGTGGCGCCACCTGTCGAAAACTGGTAATACCAACTTAGAAACCTTCTTGGGCTCATGCACAAAAATTTTGATACAGATGATAGCATGATCAAATGCACAGTTTACGATTTAATTCATTTTGAGTAATTTTCATTTTCGCCACCTGTCGAAAACTGGTCATACCAACTCAGAAACCTTCGTCGACTCATGCGCAACAACTTTGCGAAGATCATAACATGATCAAATGCAAAGTTTACCATTCTATAAAGGACATACAGACAAACATTTACTTTTATATATATAGAAGACTATATGAATTTTATTTTCAATATATTGATATATACTTATAAATCACTTAGGGAGTAATTTTTAGAAACTTTCTCTCTGGCAAATTTGTTCGTGCCAGCACGTTTCATATAACAATGCTTTTAAGCATTTTCAGTTTGGTCCATGATTTAAGCACGAATCGACTTACAAACGAACAACGCAACACAAGACAAATAACCGGTTTTGGAGAAAAGTTTGAAGTACCTTTCCTTTAATTTTAACAGAGTTTCTACCTTTCGTCAGGTCTCTATAAGGGTCTTTGTGTCAGAGGTTAGTAAAGTGTTGTTGAGAGTTTTGCTTGTGGTATATTTTTGCGACATATAAAATTTATTTCGGGTGAAAATTTATACGATAACTGAAGTAGGCTCTAACTAAAGCGACTCTTAGATGGTCTTTAATTACTCTTTGTAACGTAACTAAAACGCTTTATCCCTCACTTAGTGGGGGCTGTTAACTGAAGTAGTTAACACGTAGCATACAAAATAAAGGTTGTGAGTTCGCTCCCACATTCATTTACGAATATAGTAAAGCATTTTTACGATCTTCTTTCGTGCAAGGTTTTTTTAAATGCTGTCGGCATATTTGAATGACGAAGGTATATCACAGCACCATACTTCGTCGGTATTGATTGGCCTGTTATCCTTTTATCTTCTCATCTTTCTCCACTCTTTTAATAATGCCGGCACAATACATTGGATGGGTAGGGGTTATGGATCTCGAGGATAAGTACGCTGTAATTATAAGATATTATACACAGACTGTGTAAACTCTGTCTATAAACGAATAGAATTTGTAAAAATTAGTTGTCCTCGCCTCGAACCTTCTAAGAATGTAAAATCTAGAAAAATCACCGGATTGCATTAATAGTTCAGCAAAAGCAAAATATTAAAACAAGTGTTTTGTATGGAAACCCTGGCTTTAAACTTTGTTTATGACTATGGTTAGTAGCCATTATTTTCATTTAATCGAAATTACTTCCTTTTTAACCCACCTGGTTCATCCATGCGTTTTCGTTTTATGATATTGCCGTGATGATCCGTGGGTAAGAGTGAATTGTGTTGCGGCTGCTGATGTTGCTGATTGTGCTGATGGTGATGCTGTTGATGATGATGGTGGTGATGATGGTGATGGGGATGATGTATACCTAAAATACCATTTATACTATAGCCGGTTGTTCGATGTTCTCCGATACCATTGCCGCTACTTTGGTTGTTGCTAGATGAAGAGGTGGTGGTAGTGTTACTGTTATTCGCTGTACTGAGTATATTTTGTTGCTGCTGTTGTTGCAATTGCATTGCAGCTGCTGCTACTACTGGCGATGAGGCCGATGTTGTCTCCGAGGCTGGTGCATGTGTTATTACAGAGGTGGCATTGTTACTGTTGATGTTATTATTATTATTATTACTGTTGTTGTTGCTGTTGGTATTGACATTTGTGTTTTTGTTGTTATTACTGTTATTATTACTACTACTATTATTGATAGCGGCCAAATTATTACCACCACTTTCCAAATGATCTGTTATACTACTGCTGCCGCTACCACTATTCGTACCGACAATACTTCCACTACTTTGCTGCTGCTGGTGATGCACATGTTTCGCCTTTTCAGCAGCTTTATTTCGCACAATTCTGAAAGTGATAATATGTGTATAGATTTATATTTATTTATAATACTTTATTTACTTAGATATGTGTGTATAGATCTTCTCATGCTTGTATTCATTTTGAAAATATTTATGATAAGGCTGAAATTTTAACTTGAGGTAGGCACTAGGACACTATAGTCCTTACTAAGTATAAGTTAATGAATTATCATATACAAAACTTTTTAATAAAATCAGTATTTTGCTTGGTATAACAAATAACTTTAAATCAAATCTTATTAATTGCCTCACATCTACAACAACTTCTTTAAAAAATAGTACAACCTATTGTACACACATACATGCGTAGATGCACAAATTTAAATTAAGTTCGAACAATTAGCCTATGAATCTGAATTCGATTTAATAAAGCAATATAAATGTTCATTAAAATAATCACCAAAGACAAAATTTAAGCTATGGCTTGAGCTACCAATGAAAATTGGAAAAACGTTCACATGTACTTAGGTATAAAATTCAAACCGAAAAAGTTTGGCTTAGGTATGATGGAACAAAAAATTCAGAAAAATGGGACATAAAGAAAATAATCAAACGGTAACACGAAAAAACGAAAACGTGTTAACATCAGGTTGATACAGTTCTCGGATTCTTTTTCACAATAAAATTTGTGTAAATAGGAACTGTTATCACATTCAACTAAGCCACCTAAAAAGTGATGACAAACACAATATACATATGAGCACTGATGATGAAAGTGTTGCGACTTTCGAAAACAGCTGTTCTGCTCTGCTGTGTAAGTTGAATAAATTGACGTTGACTTTCCTTTGTGCCTTAGAATATTTATCATCATGCCTTTCTGAGATTTAAATTAAGTTCGATCAATTACCCTATGAATCTGAATTGAATTTTTAATATTGTTTGTTACCCTGAAGAAGATATCCAGAGGATATCGAAATATCGAGATATAAATAATAGATGTATAACTTTTTATAAAAATAAGCTTCTTGCTCAATATTATTATTTGTAGTATACAATTATTTTTCTTAAAATATTCTATTGTATATTTTATTCAGATACTTGTAAATTCAACTTGTCATTCATATTAGTTCTTACAAATTTCACTTTTGTTTCTATTCTTATTAAATTTGTTTTCATTCTAACATTCAACACAACTACGCAACCAAAGTGGAGTTTTTCAAAAGTGTTAGACAGTAAATGCCCATTTAGCCAAACGTTGCGTGAATGATGACGGGGCGCATACGCTAACGCAGCACCACTTATAGACTGCTTAAAAACACACCACATGTTTTTACTGAAAAAATTGATACACTGTCTTTCTCACACTCATTTAACATCCATACAATCACTGTTTGCGCAACAGTTGCGTGAAATTCTATATTATGTAGGTTGACTGCGCTGCGTTGCGTTTTTTAGCGTTCAAGTGAGAATTTTCACAACTTTCCTTATAACAGATTGGATCAGCTGCTGCGTTTGTGCTGCATTTACGATTTCAGCGTTCAGATAATTGGACCTTAAGGTATTGCTCGCCAGCGCAACACGATATTTACAGTATTAAAACATGCACATATATTTTCATTTTCTTTTAAAATATACTCGTATGTATTAATTTTCTTATATATAATACCAATTAACTTTCTTCAGAAAAAGTATGTTATAGGTTTAGGTACCAAGATATCGACGTGCTCGATATCTCGGACAGTGTATTTTAAAAAAATCCGTAAGTTTTTGGTTTTACTTAATTTTTAAAACTCTCATCACAACTCGAAGACTTGAGGTCCACGAGAGATTCCCTGAATGATTCCGAGAGCCTGTCACTATATATATATATATATATATATATATATATAGTTATATATATATATATATATATATATATATATATATATATATACATATATATATATATATATATATATATATATATATATATACATATATATATGTATATATATAGATATATATATATATATAAATATATATATATATATATATATATATATATATATATATGTATGTAAATATATATATATATATATATATATATATATATATTGGTCTATATATATATATATATATATATATATATATATATATATATGTATATATAAATATATTTATATATATATATATATATATATATATATATATGTATATATGTGTATATATATATATATATATATATATATATATGTATATATATATATATATATATATATATATATATATGTATATATATATATATGTATATATATATATATATATATATATATGTATATATATATATATGTATATATATATATATATATATATATATATATTTGTATATATATATATATATATATATATATATACATATATATATGTATATATATATATATATATATATATATATATACATACATATATATATATATATATATATATATATATATATATATGTATATATGTACATACATACATCCATGCATATGTATATATGTGTGAGTGTTTAAGTATGTAACTTTTGAATGGCGTAACGAATCCAACCAATTTAGTGGCGTTCCAAATTCCAAGCAACTTGAGCCAATAGATATTAAAAATCTCCGAATTTTGTATATCTGATCAGTTAGTGTTCTCGTTTATTTTATAGTAATTGAAAACACGTGCGAATCATTTGATCATAGCCTACTGTACTTATTATAATGTGATTTTTTAAAATCCTTTCTGAATTTGTATTTAAATTCTCAAATGGTTTATAAAAGTCTTTTCATAAGATGAGAGGTTTGAAACTTTTCAAAACTGTAGTTGACGTCTACTGATAATTTGGTAAAATCAGCAATGATATGAATATAGACATTGTTTAACCACTTAATAAATAAATTTAATTTTTGACTGTAGCAATTGGGGGATTCACTAGTACTACTTCAACTTTTTTGTGTTATAAAAATTAGATTAAATGTACAGATATATAGGTATGAATAATATTTTAGCCGTTTCTTATTCGTGAATCATATATAAGGAACGGCGGCAAACATATACTATCGGCGTCTCGCCTAAAGATTTTCAGCCGTTCGATTCAGATCTCTAGAGCTACTTTGTGACAAATCAAAAACGTACCTGAAAGAATGCTATTATTTTATGTCTTTTTTTGTATGCAGCACAACAACAACTTATTTAAACTTGTGTAAAATATTACGAATTTATGACAATATAACTAAATAGCACACAGTGTGAATACCCCAAATATATCGAATAGTAAATTTCATAAGAGTTTTTAAGTACCAAAAAAGTCTTTTAATTTATTTGCTGATGTGATGTGTTTAAAAGTATTATCGACAAATACTAGCATATTTTGCAACGCTTAAAGAGACGAAATAGCAGTTTGATGAGAGAAAACGACATATGGATTATGAAAATGATATTTCCGATTTCTATCGAAATGATATCAAGAAATGAAAATTCTGTTGCTATTCCGTATACAAAATTTATATCATTTTTATCTAATGTTGTTTTAATTGTTTTCTTGGTATTGAGGCCGGGTAAATATTTAATACCATAAAAACGTTTTTCTAATGTGGGTTTGTAGGATTTAATAAGGGATTTGATCAATTCTGGAGGGAAACTATTACATTTAAGAATTTGAATGATATTATTAATATTTTTTGTATGAACTTGTTTCTTACTAATGTCGAATACTCTTTGTACAAAATTCTTTGCCAAGTCGAATATTATATCATTTCCAAATTTATGTAATCTCGTGTCAAGATATGGTAATTCTCAATGATAAATTAACTTTTTGGGTGGAAGCACTCAATATTCCGTTTGATATTGTCTTAACTTGATGTTCCCGTATAGTTACAGTATACGCTGCTTTGATTCCATGTTCTAAATTTTAATGTTGTATTTCTATTGTTGTGCAAAACTTTAGCATTGAAAATATAGTTATTTGTGCGAAAAAGATTTAATAAGACAGCAACACATTGGCGATGTCGATATATCGGCAAAACAGATACATCGCCGATATATAAGTATAGGCATCGGTGACGGTTACGTCTCTGCTTAATATGTCGTATTGATATTGTTTTACAATAACTTTTGTAATTTCGAACAAAGATTTGGAAAATCACACAATTACGAACAAGGAAGCAGTTCCATCCGATTTTGAGTAACGAAATATATCATTATAAGTGGCTCTTAAAGCTTTAAAATTTTGTTTGCGCAGAACTTTATTAGCTTTTCCTTAAAATTGCTTTGACATTTTTGCTATTTTGTTGTAACCAAAACCATTCTTTGTTTATTCGCAGTTGTTTAGTATAAAATCTTAAATTCTTTAACATACATATATACGAGTATACGTGCATATACCTCCATGAAGATCTTACAGTTGTATCTCTATTATATTTTTACAGCAGTTCATTTTCAGCAACATTCATACTTGCTATTAAACCAAAAAACCTTCCCATTAGTGAGTCAGTCAGCCAATAAGAAACGTATATAAATAATAAATAAACCTGCAAGTGTGCCATAATATTACACTCACCTGACCTGACAAAAGAATATTTAATAGCTCTCTTACACAAATAAACGACACTCTCAACACAACATGAAGTTACTAGCAAGATGATACCTTAATTTCGGGATAATACTGATGTAAATAACTTAATACGCTGTAGTTAAACCCCCATAAATCAGTTCGATTGCACAAGATTGGTTGAATGCGAAAACGAAGGAATTCATGCTCAAATGTGTCCATACACACGAAACCTAGATACTTAGATATGTATGCACGAGTGTACATGTATATCAGTTGTAAGTATGTGTGTGTAAAATAAGTGACAAAACTACACCTCCTCACAATTGCACAGCCTAACGCCTTCTACAGCAAATAACACACGCTCAAAAACGTTATCTCTAACTTTGCAACACCTGTACCCTTAAAACAATTGCTTAAACCGAATAAACATTTGTGATGAAAGTTTTCCCTCCATGTTGTTTTATTTGCTACTTAGTATGTCAGCTTCTTAAATTTTACTCAACATGACAGTCTGTATGATTCATCACGTGTGAAAAGATATTATGCATAATTCTAAGCCATATTTAGCACATAAAAATATATATTAATTTTAATACGGATGCAGACTAAAATAGTGCTAGTAAGTCTGGACTTCAAAGCTACCAGCAGTGTAACTCTCACCTGAAGAACTTTTATACTGCTGTATGTAAAATGAGATAAATATTGTAATTTTTTGACGAGTAATTGCAACTTCTCTCCGTTTACAGAAAAAGTTTTAGCGAAAAAAGTTTCCGTTTGAACTGTCAAAGATACTCAGAAATGAAAACACAGTGAGATACAGTTTTAAAAATAAACTTTGATTGTTTCCTTTTAATTTGGTACTACTAGCCACTAAGAACTATTCAGCACTTCTCATTTTTTTAAATACACTATCTTTTTACCAAAATGCTTTATATAAAATCCACCGTTATTAAAATATGTTTCAAATCTGTCAGTTTTGATAGCCATTAACGAGTTATATTTTTGTAAATTTGTAACGTGATGATGTAATCGTATATCATAGTTTTCGATATGAGTTACAGATACATTTCTTCCTCACTTTTCGACGTACGATCCAATACTATATTTCACAATGTTTGGACGTAGAAAGTTGCCATTAAAATTAGAAAACATGGCCACAAGAGAAAGGTAGGTTGGTTTTCAAATCCTTTCAATGAAAGGATTAGCTGTCAAACGAACTTTCATACCACGATCAGTTTTTGGCACTAATGAAATATACATATTAATATATAGATATACACTTGTGGTTTGTTATTAGATAGCAGTTACAAAGAAATTCGTTTCTATGAAGTTTAAAAAGATGTTAGATGGCAAATGTTAGTCTTTGATTAGTAAAAATTATCACAAACTAATTTCAAGCATGTCTGCGAAGAAAAAGACCCATTCGAAAAGTTATACTCATCTGTATAATAAATTATAGTTTTATTACAATAAATATACGTATGTATAATTATTAATTTAAACAGAACACAAGTAGACTTGTAAAAAAAAATTTATTTATACATTTCATATGAACATTATGTTATATTTTACTCATAAGTAGTGCTTGGAGCCGGAAACTCCCGGGAAAGCTTTTGAAAACGGGAAATGTTTCAATTGGATTTTATAAAAGTAATTTTTTATTTCTTTATATTATTTTACTAAAATTTATTATATCATTCTTAATATATGCTGTTTGTACATAGACATCACTTTTGTAAGGCAACGGCACTTTTCGCTTGTTACAACCTGTTTTCACTTGAGAAAATAAAAAGGAAATAACTGTCAAAAAAGAAAACGAATAAAATCTGTAAAACACATACAAATTTGCTAATTTGATGCTAATATTATTAATTGTGCGAAAAATTTCATAAATTGTATCGTATTTATATATGTGTAAATTGTTATTTACTTGAAGCGATTTTCTGCGCTTGCTTAAGATGTCGGAATTTTGGAAATAGTTTAATAAAGTGACCTTAAAATTCACATGGATTTTGTGCACAACATAAAAATTAATACTTGTTCAGATAATACTTCTTCGAATAATAATATTCTAGCTAAGAACAGTTTACTGGTTAGCCAGAGCGGCAAAGGAAATAGAAATAAGGTCATTCTGGTCATATTATTAATTATGTGGCTAATCAATACGCTCTATAACAAAGAGATCTGTTATAATAAACTGATGTTAAGTACATTATTATAATATACTACAGAAGTACTAATTTTTCAGAAAACTAAAAAGAAATAGTGGAATCTGCACGACAAAAAGTGAAGATGTTCAAAAAGAGTCATCTAAATGCAAGTCTGCAAGCACCATATATTTTTACTGAAAACAAATCAAGAATGATAGAAAAATAGATTACGTCATGTGTATAATTTCCCGTTTGATGACGTATATTCCCCTATGAAAGGCAACCCACACGTTCCACAATCATTTTTAGGGCTGTGTTTTATCTTGAATGATTAATATTATTAACATTTACTTACTAGTGTAATTGGATCACTGTTCTTGTTAATAACGAAAGCAATTTTTAAATTTGAATTTTTGATAGGCAAAAAAGCGTTTTGGTAGATTTTTTTTAATAATTATGGCGTGGCAACGTTTGAGGTGATGAGTAGAAGTACTTGAAATATTATGCCAATGGTTTGTTTATTTTGTGTGTGAGTTAAATAATATAAAATAAATGTTTTTAAAGGAATTTCTATCTTATTTGTAAACGAAATGTCTTAAAATATCGTATGTGAAAGGTATTTAAAATATATTAAGGAGTTTATATATTTTTATAACTTAAATTAATATGTGAATTTTCTATTATTAATTATAACAAAATGACTTAATTAACTTTATTTGGTTTTTACCCCTATTATGTCTCACAAGTTGATTTGTGTGACCTAATAAATTCTAACAATTACTTCTCTATTTCAGCTGTAAGCCTTAAGGTAGGTGGCCAATGTAAGCGGCTCAGGGCGGCAGTCAGCTGTTTCATTTTCCGCTTAAAGTTGCTTATGGTAGGCCAATAAACGCGGCATTTCTAAGTATCAAATGCCAAAATATTTGTTTACATCTTAAATAAAATTTGCGGAAATTTGTAAGAAAATTGTGTTTTAAAAAAACTTTTCTTTTATATTTATTTCTATAATCAGCTGAACCTTTTTCATACAAATTTATATGTTTTTCCACTTCCACTTTTCCATTTTGTTTTATTTGTCAAATTTCAAGCGGCAATAAGAAAAAGCAGAACAAAGTTCTACTTTGCCGTGCGGTGGATTCCTTCAATGTTGCCAGATTAATTATATCCTACTCAGATATTTTTTTATATAAATATTTTTGTAAACAAACCAAAATTTTATGCACTGGTAATACCACGACCGTCCGTAATCGCATGCCGCGTACTTTGGCCACCTATCTTTAAATATATAGAAAATAATATTGTAACACTCCAATGTTTTTTTTTCTTTTTGTCAGAAGGAACTCTTTAAAAAAACTACCTGGAATAAAGTGCAATGTAGGACGTTTTCGTCATTGTAATCTAGTTGTGGAAATTACCAGCACTTGATGTTTTAAACACTATTTGTGAATGCACCCAAAATAAAAAAATTTGCATATTCTTAGTTCCTGGAAAATTAAATTTTGGCAATTTTTTTAGGCCCTAAATATATAGAAAATAATTCTAACATTACAATTTTTAAAGGGTTTTCCCTTTTAAAAATCCACCTGTAGTAAAATGGAATGTAGAAAATCTATATCTGAACACACCCTCAATAAAACATTTTTCCCAATTATTTATTGGAAAAAATAAATGCAAGAAACTACAGAGATTTTTTGATTAAATTTAGTTTCATATAATTAAAAAAATATAATATATAAGAAATTTATAAGAAAAAGTGCCCAAAATCTTCGCCAAAGAAATCAAAACAAAAGTTATACATAAAGTGCGCAGTGGGCAAATGTGTGAAATATTAATTTTGTGCATATTGTTAATTAATTTGATTTTATTTAATAATATAATGAATTCAAGGGAACCAATACAAGATGCACGAGAGAAATTACACGCATACGGTTTGTCACTTGAAATAAGAAATGAGATGTTATATACCATGTCGCAAATCGTGCGATTGGCAGAAATACACACTTGTCATTTCAAAGATGACTAAGAAAAAGATTTTTTTTCAATGTAAAACATTTATTTCACAGGCATTATTCAATCAAATAACGCATCGAAGATGCTCCACGATGAACTGAAAACCGTTATAATATAGAATATGTTTTGTCATATCGCCTAAATCAGGATGTTCTTGCGAATTTTTTTTTCCATCCCGATCGTCAAGAATTTAAATATAGACTTCGGCTATATATTTTGGGGTAAAACGAAGGCATATTAGGCACTAATGCAAAGGTAGAGGTAGACAATACTACCGATTTTGAGGACGTACATTATTCTTTAATAAGTAAATTTAAACTAACAATTTGAAATCATACAGTTTTTAAGGTTTCGTTTGATTTTGTAACGACACGTTTTCCGCTGGGTGCTAGGATAGGCTCAGCGGCGTCCAGGGGTCGTTGATTTTTTTTGTAGTTAAATAAAACACCTTCGTTTCTTCAGTTGATTTCCAGTGTTTATTTATACTAAATATTTCTTAAAGTATCCTTACATCTACGTATACTTAAATATGGGGATGGAACAGCGAGGAGTCCCCAAATGGTCCAGCGACGGTGTTGGTGGAGGTCAGAGGCTGGACGACCGATGCCACTGTTCTCAGCCTACACGAGCCGCCTCAAGGATCGAAGATCGCAACGGGAGAGCCCTGAATACAATCCTCGTCTCCACGACCTTTACTGGAGAACAAGTGCAAGATCGACAATTGCAACGGGAGAGCCCTGAATACAATCCTCGTCTCCACACTCCGACTGGAAAGCAAGAGTAAGTGGTTATTCAGCCGGGTGATCCCTCACTCAATAAATGCTCCTTGCCTTGAGAACAAATAGTTATGTAGCCGGGCGATCCCTCACTCAATAACTAATTCTTCCCAGGAGTTGGAAAAGACTCCTATGTTTCTATAGGTTTCTCTAGCTACTTTATACTACAAGATGTTTATCAAGTACGGGTGAGCCACAAGCTGCCAGCCAACTCACTCTTGTTTAACAATTGTTCGCCTTTTATACTATTCGTGGCGCGCACACAGAAATACACACAACAACATGCATGTACACAGAACAGTGAATATTTCAAGTTCTGTTGTTAGCTGCGGGAGTGCGCATGTCTGTGAGAAATACTTCCAGAGAGGCTGTCAGCTTTAAATGCTTTTAACATGATTGTGCAGGTATGTAAGTCTCAGTGCACCCTTACATACATATTCGTCTTATTTATTTTAGAGAACAAAAACAAAATATATAAAAGAATACATGATCAATTTCCATACGCGCGTGTACATGCGTAAATATATAAAAGAAACTGTACTCCAAACATGAGAATAAAAAACAAAAGAAAAAAATTCCATTACAATAAACTTAAATACTATTCTTTACATAGGCCGTACAGTTATATTATTTGTTCAAAAACAACTTAAAAAAAACTTAAATAATCATTCCAAATGAATTTATTATTGTTGCGGCAAAAACGAGCCGGTCGACTTTTGTCGTCACACTGCCCCTCTTCCTAGGGAAATCTAAGGCCGACGCCAGATGATCTGGACAACTCCGTTTCGGTAGATGTTTACGCGGTAAGCTTGTCCCTGAATCATTTCAAAAAGCCGCGTGCGGGATGGTAGGTGCCCTTGTTGGACCGCACGTTGGATCCTCTGCTGCAATTGTTCAGGTGCTTGATGAATGCTGATCACCCTTGGACTAGTAGGCAGGGGTGGCGTGCGCGCCGGTGACGAGGTACAGGTGTGGCGCGTGGGAGTTGTACATTCCGGGGCGGGTCCGTTGGTGGAGTCTGCTAATGAGTCGGTACAGGCTGCTCGTGACATTCCCTCATCGTGGGTATTTTTTGGTGGAGAGGGCGATGAGGTAGGCATTGGTGACATACTGCCGGGTGAGGAGGTGATTGGTTTCGGCGGGGTGTGCCGTGCAGTTTTCCTTGGCGGTGTGTAGACGAAAGGTGCTGAGTCGAGCGCTGGTGGTGAATCTCTCTCCGGCACCAATATCCGTACGGTACAGGTCCGTTCATAACATCGGAACCCCAAGTGGCGGTACTGCCGATCCTGAACCTGGATTGAGCCCAGTCCTTGTCTACGTTTGAAAGTGGGAGGACGGAAGCTCTCGCTTTCCCAGTCCAACGAGGAGGGTGAACTTGGTGGCCATGGCGACGGTGGCGTTGGGATGCGTCTCTCCATGGTATTATCCTGGAATCCAAAAAATGTTCGCTGAATTTCAATTAAACCTGGGTCATCAAGATCTAAATTTTCCAATGTATTTGGGCTGAACTGTAGTTCGTCAAGTTCTGATGGCTCTACGGCAGGTTCTTCTTCGTGATCGCTGTCAATCGTAATGATTTCTGGTGGTGAACTGGGTGCCTTGGGTGGTGGTTTGGGAGAATTTTGTGCTGGAGTGGCGTTGTTTGGCTCAGTTGACATTCGATATACGAACGCCGTTGATCTCCCCTTAGGTGGTGGTGAATCGTCAGTTGGTTTGGGATGTGGGTTGGCACTCGTTTGGGGTGGCGATTTAGGACGGGATGTACGTTTTCTGGGGCGCCCTCGACTTGTACTGGGTATGTCGTCGTCTTCCAGAAAGATAGTACGCCTCCTTTTGCTCTGTTCCTTTTCCATATTTCTGCGAAATTTCCGCCGCGACTCTTCGAACTTGTTCTGCTTGCTGCTCATGTTTAGGCTGTACTGAATCTGTTTGTTTATTATTTCGTTTGGATATCCCATTTCATAACGGGTTTTAAAGGTTTGTTCTTGTTGTTGTTAAGTTTTATTATGGCTCTCTTCTCTGATACATATCTGTAACAACCAAAGAGACTAAATTAAAAGAGATATTAGTATTGTAAGGGATAATATGGTTTCAGATCCTTTATGTGCGCAGTACGCTCTTCGGAGTTGTCAATGCGGTGAATATTCGCTATAACGGGAGACACGAATCCCTTTATGAGATATGGACCACCGTACTTAGGTGCTAACTTGGCAGCCAAATTTTCCGTTGCTTTGGAGAGCGGATGTAGGCGGAGTAGGACCTGATCACCGATGTTAGGCTTCCATTCGCGACGACGCAAATTGTAATACCGTTGCTGCTTTCGGGAGGCCCGGTTCAGGTTAGATCGTACAATTTTTAATATTTCGCCCAGTTCTTTTTCCCTTTCCCTCGGAAGCACCGGCCGTGCTCCTGTGCCTACTGTTACCTCGTCGTATAGGGTCTTTGGCAACCGTGGTTCTCTTCCTTGCGTAAGGTATGCGGGTGAGTATCCGGTAGATTCGGAAGTGCTTGTGTTGATGGCCAGCATAATCTCGGGCAAATTTTCATCCCACGAAGTGTGCTGTGCCCCTGCGTACTGTGCCATTATGGTCTTGAGCGTGCGGTTTATGCGCTCAGTTGGGTTTTCTTGGGGGGTGTAGGGGGCAGTAAACTGTTGCCGTACACCAATTTCTTCGAGGAATTTCTTAAAAACACGTGCTGTAAATTGTGCCCCGTTGTCGGTGATTATGGCCTTTGGTATCCCATATCTGGCGACGATTCTTTCGCGAAATGCCTTCACTACCCCTGTGGCGGTAGCTTTCCTCATGGGTACTAGTTCGCACCATTTAGAGAAATTATCAAAGAAAACAAGTAGCATCGTGTTACCATGACGTGTTCTGGGTAGGGGCCCCACAAAATCGGCACACAGGAATGCCCAGGGCTCGTCGGGTATGCGCGTAAGCATCTTCCCGGCCGGCATGCGTTGAGATATTTTAAATTTCTGACACGTCTCGCACTGCTGGACATAACGGGTAATCTCACGCGTCATTCCCGGCCAGTAATATCGGTTGCATATTTTAGTAATGGTTTTCCTCACACCCAAATGGCCCCCTGCCGGCTGATCGTGGTTTTCTTGCAGGACTTGGCGTCTCAGCGGAGTGGAGACACACAGTTTCCATGGCGTGCTGTCTTCATCATTCATTTGCCGGGGGAGATGGCGATAGAGTTGCCCATGGACAACAGCGTAGTCCGGAAAATTTTCCGGATGTTCTTGGACCTCCATGATTCGCTTCTCCAGCCACCTACACGAACCTGTTTCAGTGCGCACATAATTCAATTGCCCCATCGGTTGCCGCGAAAGAGCATCGGCTACAAGGTTTTGCTTACCTTTTCTATAATGGACTGAAAAATTGAACTGTTGCAGCTCCAGTGCCCACCGGGCCAGTCGTCCGACGGGGTTGTCTATGGAATTCAACCACTTCAAAGCCAGATGGTCAGTTATTACCTTGAACTCGTACCCTTCTAATTAGTGTCGCATTTTCCGGATTCCCCACACGATAGCCAGGCATTCTTTTTCGGTGGCGGAGTAGTTTTTTTCCGCTGGATTAAGGTGACGACTCGCGTATGCGATAACCTTTTCCACGCCATCGATTTCCTGGGTGAGCACCGCACCAAGTCCATAGTCACTGGCATCTGTTTGTAGCACAAATGTTCTCGTGAAATCTGGACAAGTTAGTACGGGTGCCTTTGTCAGATGGTCTTTGAGAGTTTCGAAAGCCCGTTGTTGCTCGTCTCCCCACTTCCAATGTCTGCCCTTTTTCAGCAGTTGGGTCAGGGGCTGCGAAATTTCTGCAAAATTGGGTACAAACCTTCTATACCACGTGGTGATGCCTAGGAATCGGCGCACATCCCGTACGTTTTGTGGGGGCTGCATTGTTGTCATAGCCGCGATTTTATCAGGGTCAGTTTTTATTAATTCTGGGGTGACCACATGACCCAGATACTTTGTCTCGGATTTAAAGAATTCACATTTTTCAACATTTATTTTTAAGTTTGCCGCTCTTAGTCGCCTAAAGACTTCTCGTAGATTTCGGATGTGCTCCTCGAAGCTTGTTCCAATAACAATGACGTCATCTAGATAGGCGAATGCGTGTGGCTCCATGTCCGCGCCGATAACACTATCAAGGGCCCTTTGGAAGGTGGCTGGTGCGGAGTGTAGTCCGAACGGCATGACCCGCCACTGGTACAGTCCTCTTCCCGTGACCGCAAAGGCGGTGTATTTCTTGCTATCTGCTGCCATTGGGATTTGCCAGTAGCCGTCTTTAAGGTCCAAACTGCTAATGAATTTGGCGTTGCGGAGTCGATTAAGAATGGCGTCAATTCGTGGCAGTGGATACGCATCGGGCACAGACCTGGCGTTCAATTGCCTGAAATCCATGCACGTCCGCCATGCGCCATTTTTCTTCCGCACCAGGGTTATGGGAAAACTGTAGGGGCTGCAAGACGGCTCGATACACCCGCGTTCGATCAATTTGTTTACTTCTTCATCTATTATCGCCTGCATGGCGGGATTGCGTTGTGCATAGCGCAATTTTATAGGACGATCGTCTTTCATGACGATCTGATGTTTAGCAATATTAGCCAAGCCCTGTATTCGCTGAAACTTCGGGAGTGCTTCGCTAAGAAAGCGGTCTATTCTCTGTTTCAGGCTGCGGCTTAATTCGCTGCGTACTGCGTACATTGGTTCACTGTGTGGTTCTCTTACCTTGTCATTGGTTTCCTCCTGTCTCTCGGGCTTCCCCTTCTGTTCTAATCTTACGACCAGGCCGGCGCAAACTAGTGTGGTGTTCACCTTCCGGAGAAAATCGGGGCCTAATATGGTGTTCTCGGTGGCATCATTCATGACGAGGAAGTTGTGTGGGAGGGTCGCGCCGCCTAATGTAACATCACACTGTACACCCTTTGAGATTTCTTTGCCGGAGCCATCGGCCAAAAAGACGGCAATATCCACGTCTACGTACGTGGGATTATGGTACAGTTTCTGTACCAGCGTGGGAGAAATGAAGCTTCTGGTGGCCCCGGTATCGATGATTGCTGCTACCTGTCGGTTCTCGATGAGAATATTGGCTTTGATCTTCTCATCTTCATATGACAAGTGTGTGTTATTGGTAATAGATTTACGCTTCTGCTTAGGCTTATTCGACTGCGCGGGCGGAGTTGATGGTTCAATAACCATCCGGTGATGTTCTCCTCGGTTGGGGTGTGTGTTTTGGGGAATACTTTCGAGTTCTGTGGCCAAGTATATGAGTTCGTCCAGATTTGTGAAGTCCTTACGCCGGATATACCATTGGTAGTCCGATTGCGCATTTCGGAAAATGCGTTCCAACTTTTGCTCAGGCGTAAGGTCGGAGTGGTGCATCAGATTTTGCAGGGCGAGCACGTCCTTAAATGTTTCTCGGGATTTCTGTGTCCTCTTCCGAATTTCGTCGTCCAATTTTTCGAAAAACCTTGGAGGGAGAAAAAATTTAAAAAAATCTGCCTTGAATAGTGACCACTGGGTCCATTGTTTGTTGTTATTTCTAAACCAACACAGAGCCTTCTCCCGGAAGAATTCTGACATCACCTTTAGTACATCTTCGAGGCTTACCGCATACAGTTTTGAAAGCTCTTCCACCCGTTCTACGAAGCCTAATGGGTCATTTCCGCCATCATATTTTACTCCCCACTTGCGAACCATCTCAATGATTAGGGTGGAAGTTTCCGTTGTCATTCTGGGCATCTCAGAGAGGATTTCATTTTTCATCGGCGATGTAGGCACACTGGCAGTTAATCTTGTTGGCACTGCTAGACTATCACCTTGGCTTGTTGACGCAATACTTTCGTGCTTCGGCTGTATCTCTAGTAATTTCTGGAATCTCACCTCCTCGTGCTCCGACAGTATAAACTTAGCAAACCTCTTTCGAAGTTCTTCTACGGTTCCACTGGTGATCTGTTCGAATTCAGATAAATACGATACGATATCATCTTTCTTCAAGGAATAGACCCATGAAGTTTTCAAGGGCTTTTCTTTGGTGAAGTTGTCAATCGACATTCTGGATTATTACCCTGTCGCCAAAAATGTCACTAGGGTTACTATTATTATTTTTTTATTTTTTTTTATGAACAAATCTGTCCCAATTGATGCTGGTAGACAGATAAGTCCCTGGTCGGGCGCCAATGTAACGACACGTTTTCCGCTGGGTGCTAGGATAGGCTCAGCGGCGTCCAGGGGTCGTTGATTTTTTTGTAGTTAAATAAAACACCTTCGTTTCTTCAGTTGATTTCCAGTGTTTATTTATACTAAATATTTTTTAAAGTATCCTTACATCTATGTATACTTAAATATGGGGATGGAACAGCGAGGAGTCCCCAAATGGTCCAGCGACGGTGTTGGTGGAGGTCAGAGGCTGGACGACCGATGCCACTGTTCTCAGCCTACACGAGCCGCCTCAAGGATCGAAGATCGCAACGGGAGAGCCCTGAATACAATCCTCGTCTCCACGACCTTTACTGGAGAACAAGTGCAAGATCGACAATTGCAACGGGAGAGCCCTGAATACAATCCTCGTCTCCACACTCCGACTGGAAAGCAAGAGTAAGTGGTTATTCAGCCGGGTGATCCCTCACTCAATAACCGCTCCTTGCCTTGAGAACAAATAGTTATGTAGCCGGGCGATCCCTCACTCAATAACTAATTCTTCCCAGGAGTTGGAAAAGACTCCTATGTTTCTATAGGTTTCTCTAGCTACGTTATACTACAAGATGTTTATCAAGTACGGGTGAGCCCTCTACCTAATAAACTAGCTCTTGTCGCATCGCAAGCTGCCAGCCAACTCACTCTTGTTTAACAATTGTTCGCCTTTTATACTATTCGTGGCGCGCACACAGAAATACAAACAACAGCATGCATGTACACAGAACAGTGAATATTTCAAGTTCTGTTGTTAGCTGCGGGAGTGCGCATGTCTGTGAGAAATACTTCCAGAGAGGCTGTCAGCTTTAAATGCTTTTAACATGATTGTGCAGGTATGTAACTCTCAGTGCACCCTTACATACATATTCGTCTTATTTATTTTAGAGAACAAAAACAAAATATATAAAAGAATACATGATCAATTTCCATACGCGCGTGTACATGCGTAAATATATAAAAGAAACTGTACTCCAAACATGAGAATAAAAAACAAAAGAAAAAAATTCCATTACAATAAACTTAAATACTATTCTTTACATAGGCCGTACAGTTATACTATTTGTTCAAAAACAACTTAAAAAAAACTTAAATAATCATTCCAAATGAATTTATTATTGTTGCGGCAAAAACGAGCCGGTCGACTTTTGTCGTCACAATTTATTGAGGTAAAATACTTAAGAGTATTAATCCCAGCATAGAGCAAGACGTTTTGCCGAGAGAAAATTACGAGGAAGAGCTGGAAAACCTAAATTGGAGAATTTGGCAGGCTATATTTGCCACAAATTAAAAAACCATGACCCCAGTCTTACCGCTAAACCTCTAGAGGTCTCGACAAACTAGAGGTTAGATACCTAAATGAAAGTAATGCAAACGCTAAAATGTTGTGATAAAGTTTTTGTAAAACTAAATGGGGATAAATTACTTGCTACAAGCGGATATTTAGAAAAGCACTTGGTGGAAGCAAAGAATATAAAAGCAAGCGAAGAGTTAAATAGAGTATTTTTTAGATGCAGAATGTTTTTTCGGATAAGGTATGTCCCAAAATATAAATAAGCGTAAAAGAATATTATATACAACAACAACCTAATATAATAAAAAAAAATTGTTTTCATTTATTTCTTTAAGAAAAACAATAATTTGACCCACTGTTATGTTTATATATTTTTTGAAAGTCCTGACGTCACTTCTCAACCTGCGCAGAAAAATAAAATTTTGTGTGCGTGATGTCGTAATCTGTTTTCTATGTGTCTGTACAAGCAAGACTAAAGGTTGGAATAACCGAACGCTGAAATTTCAAATGTAAGATAAATGTGTCAGCTGATCCAACCTGTTATATGGCATGCTGTGTAAACACTTACTTCACTGTAAGAAGGCTGAACTTTTAAATATAAGCTAAATGTGTCAGCTGATCCAACCTGGTATATGGCAAGCTGTGTTAACACTTACTGCACTGTAAGAAAAGGTAACCGTGACGTCCCAACCTGCAGAAAGTAGAATTTCATTATACGGTTACATGACAGTTGCAAGACAGTGATGGACTGTATGTGTGTTGAATGCGAATGGGGCACAAAAGGCCTTTTTAGTACTTATTTCTCTTTTGATATGTTTGGTTGATAATTTTGTATAAGGACTTGATATACGTATTTTATACCTTTAACTTTCTAAATAAATGTTATATTTTCATTGAAATATCGAATGTCTGTATGTGGTTGTTCGTTGCATAGTTCTATTAGTACTCAACATCCGTTTATACATAAATTTTATTGAAATTTATATTTTTTAATCATAAAAACATGAGTATTTAAACTTCAATAATATGTATACATATACATAATTAAATATTTATTTATTCCCTTTTCAAACTTTGATTTATATTTATTCCCTTTTTAAACTTTCCTTAAATAAATTTTGTATTAAAAATCGTATATAATTATTCCAATAATAAGAAATTTATACATTTGTATCATATTAGAAAACATTTCATATATATTGCAATATGGAAATATATGGGAAGGAATGACTCATTGTACAATTTGTTATGTATGTAGGTGTTTCTGCTGGCTATCAGTACCTTTTATTAAATTTGCGTACTTTTTCAACTCAACGCCAAAGATATAAACACATTGAAGTGCCATCAATGTTGTATGTATAATAATAGCGTTATGAATAAATAATTATTTGTTGTTTGTTTATGTGAAAAACAGATGACACATTTTTAACCCGGCGTCATGCAGGTTGGGTCATTATGACCCATATGCTCCTAAATTGCTGTGTAACTATTTTCAACGTTTTGCGACGTTGCCAAATTTCTCAGTAGCTGGAGTGTATCGTTTTTGCATGTTGTTTATTATTTCGTTTCAGTTGATGATTGAACGTGAGCAGAGATAATTGACCATCAATTAAGAAAAGGAAAATATGACCCAACCTGGCCGTCGGCGTAGTGAGATTTGCTCTGAACAAATAGCTCCTTATTGCAATGCATACTCAAACTCCTTTCAGAAAGATAAAGAAAATTACACTTTTTAATATATAATTAACACCCATGTGATGAATTTAGCAATTATTTTTTGTTTTGTTTATTTTTAGATTTTAAGTTTATGCCATTAGACTGAAGTTCCTTATATTTTTAAGTTCGTTTATTGTTTTTTTGAAATCCTATATTAAAACATCGAAAAAAATTTAAATATGTTATATGTTGCATATAAAAATAGCTAAAAGAGTCATGTATATAATGCTTAGAGATACGTTTGTCAAATTTTGAAAATTATGCAAAATACATTGTCAAAAAAACTAGGGTCATATTTACCCACCTGACTGTCGGTGTTTCTTTTATCACCTGCCCGACGCCCGGTTAAGGGTTCTATAAGTATAGCCAAATTTACATTTAAATATAACTTACATTTAGCTTATATTTAAAATTTCAGCGTTCGGCTTTTAAAACCTTTATTTTAGTCCGCACAACTTTTGTTCTTTTCAAAACACACTGGATGAATTCATCTGGCATAAAATTGTATACGCATACATAGCTTTGTGTGTGTTAGTATTTCTTTGATCATTTGGTGTTATTTTTCGTTCGCTGTACACATGCGTTTTGAAAGAAACTTATCGGATAAGTGATGAGGAATTGGCAATAATCTTAGGAGAAATTTCTAGTTTCATTATAAATACATTTTCATGTAAATAAATAAAGCCTAAATCAAATGCTGTAGAAATCAACTAGGACCATATTAAAAATGCATACATATATGTATACATATGTAAAAAAATTATTTATATTATTAACTAATGTGTTAATAGTTTAAATATAATTGACTTTTTTAATAAGATTTTGGGAAAAAAGAACTAGCACATAATTAAAATTAAAGATGTTGTCAACACTCTAAATAAATTGTTTTTATATTAAAACAATTATTAGTTGTTATTCTTTATTTCTCTTACACCTACAATTTGAGTCGGCAAAAAGAGAACCAGTTGTGGAATAAAATGTAAGTATTTAAATCAGATGGGTTCTCCCATACCAATTTAAAGGGTAATTACCTCAAGATTCCCAATGATTCAAGACGTCATGAGATGTGTATAGCAATTGACCAAAGATACTTTAAGGCTAGGGAAACCTAAAGTATTGCACAAAGCCGATGTCAGGGAGCAGACACGGCCGATACCAATATCTCCGAGTAGGGGCAAGTGGGGGAATTCAATGTGGAATTTGATGGGAAAGAATAAAACAAGATCGTTTCTCCAAAATACAACTTACATTAAGTTTTTTATTAAGTATCTTACGAGCTGAGTAATTATCTTCTGACTCGTGCTAGAGTTGAACAAAACGGAAGTGAGCAAGTAAAAACCTACACACAAAATTTCATTTCAATATTTCGTTAAAATTCATTAGGACGAGATTCGTTAAGCTTAGTTAAGTTAGTGATGTTAACTTAGTTATTAAATAATTCACATTTACTAAAGTTAATATACAGCAAGCTAAAGGTATGATTTCTTCAACTTAATACAATTCATATACAAACCAAAAGTTTGATTTAAACAATTCAAATTAGTTACGATGCGATGACCGCGGCTTAAATCCGTTTAAACAGTAAGGATATAAAAAAGGAAAATTGATCAGTGAGTTCTTGTTGTGACTTTGAGATTGTTTTAGGCTTCCAATTTATTAATGTGGAAGTTTGAAATAAATGTCTTTAGGTATTCTAAGAAATGTTGGGTAAATGCATTAGCCCCAGTGAAATGCGCATAGGAACTAGCTATAACCCCTCAACTGATCAATTTGAATTTTTTAATAAGATTTTGGGAAAAAAGAAATAGCACATAATTAAAATTAAAGAATATAATTGTTTTTTTAGACAAATAAACAAACAAAAAAAGTATGTACTGCAATTAGCACAAACATGTAAAGTGAATTTTCAAAGGTACATTCTTATAAGATTATTTTCTCACACATAATTAAAAAGACTATTCAAAAACCAATAGAAGTTTTTGCTTATTCATGCGACCAATAAAATTTATTTAAGTAATTAATATTGCTGAAATTTTCTGAAACAAAAAATTGTACTTTTACTGTTACTAAAAATTACTACAAAAACTTATGAGTTTCTTTCAATAATTCTAATGTTTATTGCCGCGATCAACGGCAATACACATTCATGCTTACACCACGATGGACATCTGAAGATTGAAAAACGCTCTGTAAAATAGAAAACATAGAACCTATGTTTTCTTTGTTTTCATGAGTGCGTATGTATTAGTTTTGTTCTGCTGATGCGGGGTTGAAGCTGGTTAAAAAATTGTGCCAACCAAAACCACTCTCCTCACCGAAAATACCAACATACTGCCATGTTATGCCAGCATAATTAGTCTTATGAGTACTAGGCCTATCATTCTCCAAAAAAATTGTGTATGCATACAAACATGCAAACACTCTCATTTAACATCCATCAGTGTGGCCAGTCTAAATAATGTTTAAAAAACAGAGCTAAGTTTTTTAAGCGTAACTTTTAACAATATACGTGAATTTTTTGAAAATTCTTGATAAAAAAAATAGATATGTATTTCAGGAGTTAACGTATAATAACAAAGTAATATTATGTAGCATATAGAATTGGGGTATTCAGACTTTGTGCTATTTAGTCATATTGTCATAAAATTTTAGAATGTCATAAAATAATAGCTCTAGAGATCTGAGTCGAACGGCTGAAAGTCTTTCGGCGAGACGGTGATGCTTATATTTGTCGCCGTTACTTATATTTGATTCACGGCTAAAAAACAGTTCAAAAATTTTTCATACCTATATATATGTACATTAAATTACATTTTTATAACATAAAATAAATTAAAAGAGTACTAAATCGCAAAAACTAAATATATACAAGTGAAAAATTTTTCCGTATGCTGCCGCAAAATAAATGTATTCAGGTCATAACAAGGCTGCAGCTGTTATAGTTTATATATAAAAATTTTTTTTAGCAGACCAAGCTATGACGGGTTGTTCACACTAGTCATACATTTTGTGCTATTACTTTATGACTTTATGACTACAGTGTGAATCCCTCAGATATGTATATCATAACTTCAGTCTTTGCGTTCTTAAAATAACACAAAGACCATAAGCGTGTTAAATATTTAGTAGGTACAATACTTCAGTCTTAGCATAAATAAGATCGTTTGTTATGAGAGCAAAACATAAATTTTATGTCGAACCGTCACACAGTTTCGTACCTGAAAAAAACTAACTAAAGAATATTTTTAAATCATTACAACCAGTGCACTAAGAAACATATAAATCAGATTCTAATTGCTACTTGAATGGCATTTTATAAAGCAAAAATGTCTTTTTTATAAAAGTCATATATCTGTAATACCTAAAAGATTTTTTTTTTGTATTTTGGAAATCTAACTCTAGCAATTACCTCCCTCAAAGACACAAATTAGTAGGTTTTTCAATGCATTTTATTCTTAACGAATTACGTATTTTAAACAATAATATCACATGAATCCTAACATTTTGAAATGATTTTGCACGTTAAAATAAAAGAATAAAAATAAATAAGGGTATAAGAATTAATATACTATGTATGTTCTTCAGTTTCTGACTCAGGTGAAATATTACAAATATTTCCATTGTATTTTCTTAAAAGCTCTAAGCTAATTTCAAATATTCTGCAACATTTGTTTAACATATTTAACCCGCGTCTTATATAAAAAAGAGAATTCAGTGCACTTAAGCCCATACGATTCCTAATTTTGGTTTTTAATACGTTCATTCCACTCTTTCAACCTCAGCATTACTAAGTGCCAAAAGAAAAAAATGTATTACGAATGAGCCCAAATCCTTAAATGGATTTTCATTCAAAGCATTCTTATACCCGAATACATCAATCCAGAATTCGACGGTTGATTTCTGATTAGCGCATTTATAAGAATTACACTTTTGCCACTGACGCTTTATAATTGTTATTTTATCGATTTTAAAGCTTGACATCACTTCTATCAAACTATTTTCCACAGAAAAAAGTTCAGCCTTTTTTAAAATTGGAAAATTTTTTGGTAGCCGTTGTCTTATTTGGTACATCACTGTACGATAAAATTTCGACAATTTATTCTTATTTCATTTTCTGTATCAGAATCTATTTCATTTTCTATTGATTTTAAGAATTCTTCAAAATCGTAATTGAAGTACGGCGTAGGAACAAAAAAGTCTTATAAACGAGCATGAAAAACTAATTAAAATATAAAAAGAACAGATTTCTGTTAGATCAAAATATGCTAAACATATTTTGAAAAAATGCTAAGATTATGGTGATTACAAAACGAAAATTTTTGAGGTAAAAAAAAAAATTAATAATACTAAATCTAGCTTCAAAAATGCTAAAATGGCCACACTGACATCCATACATGCTATAACTCTCTGCATACATGCTATCACTCTCTGCGTAACCTTGGTGTAATATTCTACTTTTATTTAGATCGGCTGCGCTGCGCTACGTTTTTCGGTGCTCAAGTAAGCATTTTCATAATTTGCTTTATAAAAGATTGGATCAGCTGATGCGTTTGCACTACATTTACGATCTCAGCGTTCGGCTAAATGGGCTATAATAAATACTCTTTTTGGCCAGCTTATGTTAATAAAAACACCATTTTCTAAAAATATTGCTAAGTCAATTCAAGAAAAAATCGAACAAAAACTTGATGAAAATATTATAGCATTAGCAAACTATTTAAAAACTCTTGATGGCAATACGAAAGTACTAAAAAGTTCTTTAAAAATTTGCTGAACAGCTATATAAATGGCTGTTTCATCACTTTTTGAAGTCTCTAGCAGCAGTACTGATTTATCTGAAAAAGAAATCAATGAATGTTTTAAAGTTGAACCGAAAAATTGCATAGACAATGCAAAGGCTTAACCAAAAAAGTCCAAAAAATCTCAGACTGATTTGCTTAGAAAAGTATTTACTTCATAGGTATAAAGCGAACAACATTCGAACTAAAAACTTAAATAAATTTTTAATGCTTTACTAACAATAGAGCCTACATCGGCAGATAGTGAACGGGTTTTCTGCGTTGAACTTTGCCACAAATACAAAACCGGACGTAAAGCGAGTTTCTTCATGCTTTAGTTGTATTAAAAACTTATTTTTTATTGAAATGTCATATATTGTCTAATGTTTTTTTATTTCAAAATGTTTTCAAATTATTTCCTTATACTTATTTGTAGTTTTTATTGCACAAATTGAGTTAATTTTATATTTCGTTTTAAATGTACAGGTACTTTTTTATTTAATTTTAAATAAAACATATTAAAACATTTTCTTTGCCAAAAATTACTTATTTGTAATAGATGATACTTTCCCAGGATTCCCGCGAAACGTATAAATTTTTCTGGAAATCCCGGGAAAAGGAAAAGAACAAGAATTCCCATATTATCAAAACATACTACAAAAATGGTGATTCTGCAACAGCCACGTATTGTGCTTTAAGAGGAGATTATGGTTTACATAATCGTTCAACTATTCAAACAATTGGCAAAAGTGTGAAGAAATTTGAAGAGACTGGTGGACGGCGATTTTTCGAACAAAATTTTTTTCAGCGATGAAGCACATTTCTCACTCGGTGGGTATGTTAATAAACAAAACTGTCGTATTTGGGGTTCTGAGAATCCTCAAGTAATTGAAGAGCGGCCATTACGTCCAGAAAAAGTCACTGTTTAGTGCGCTCTTTGGTCCGAAGGTGTGATTGGACCTTACTTCTTCGAAAACGACGATGGAACAACTGTCGCCGTCAATTCGGAGCGTTATGGTCATATGATAACTGACTTTTTTTTGCCTGCTATTGAAGAATACGACTTGGGGAATTTGTGGTTTCAACAAGACGGTGCCACATGACACACAACTCGAGCGAATATTTATTGCAAGAGACATTTCCCGGCCGCGTAATTTCTCGTCGTGGCGACATCAAAGTTCATGCGATTTGACACCATTGGACTTTTTTGTGGAGCTACGCGAAAGACCGTATTTATGCAGATAAACCTTTAACTCTTGAGCACTTAAAAACCAACACTTCGAGTGGTGGTCATTTAAATGATGTAGTGTTTCACACATAATGTCAACGTTCAAACTTTATAATAAAAAAGAAATATCATGAAAAAAATATTTTATATGTGTTTTATTTACGTTTACTTTTGAAACCGCGTGTATAAAACAGTTTTTGGGATAAATGTTTTCATATGTCATGTGCTGAAATGCACATTACGCAAAAAATGCCACAACGTTGGAACGATGGCAATACACAATACCACAAACAATTTTCTCTTATCGAATTGTAAGCAAAGTGAAGTGACTTCTAAGTGAATTTGTATCTGTTGCAGTAACTGAGTATAAATGAAATTTAATTTATTGTTTTAAGCAAATATATAAATTATTGTAGCATATTTTAATAAGAAATTTGCAAATGAAAAATACGTTGTTTTACTGTACAATTTGTGATTTTTATGTGTATATGAAATGTGACTACCGAAACCATTGAAATCAACTTTTGACCCTTTCAGTCAATTTATTTTGATGAGAAAGTATTGCCAAAAGAAAACGTATCGATATCTGTAAAGAGATTTAATGAACTGTATGTAAGTATTGCCCACCATCTTATATACGAGGCCAGTATACATTTTCAAACACATTACCGCATTTGCGGAGTAAACACCTTCCGCTTATACAGAAAATAAGTTTGATGTGTGGATACACACATACATTTGTTATTCATTATAGATCATACAGAAGAGGAATTCATATTTGCTAATAAGATAAAAGTAAGAAATAATATCTTTTGATAAGTTAAGAGACATATTTTACATAAATTGATAAATATTAAGCAAAACTAAGCAATTTTTTACAAATTCTGAAGCCAAGAAAAGGCGTGTAGTGTTCGACGCTGGGTGCGAAAACGAAAGAGATTCTATGCATTCAGAAGAAGATATACAAAACAAGGATATGGACAATATGAAACTACAATTTTCAGTTGTAGTTAGTTAAATATATGTGATAATAATGGATGTATTTTTAAGAACTTTTAGATTCTATTTAGAAAAGAAAAATACATAAAATTTGTAAGAGTATACGAAATCCTTATTTGAGTCGACAGAACGATCTATATACACAACTCAATGTTTAAAGATGATCACCGCGGCCATGCCTCAAATGGTTCATACGCTGGGTTCAGTTTTACCATAGTCTATTCAACATATCGGCCGATGTCATATATGGCAACGTTCCTCTCTTTATCGTCCTTAGAAAAGTATGCTCTAATGATACTTCAGGTCAATAATTCACACTTAACAGTGCATTTTTTTAGGATGCATTGGTAGTTCTTGCAATGTGTCTGGCTGCTCTTCACATCAAATAGTGCAATTTTGCTTGTTCACGTATCTATTCAACCAAAAAAGAGCTTCGCCGCAGAACACAATTTCCCATACGATGCGCTTTTCAACCGATGATGAATATTGACAATCCAGTTAAATAATCTGTAAACGTTGTGCTTTTGTAACTGAACATGTCTAACAGTAACATATTACAGGAAAACAGTTGAGCTCCCAAATACAGTGTCACCAATAATTAATTTGTTAACATTTCACTGTTTAGTAATGAGGTTGGCGAAAAACAAACAAAACGTTGGGATAAATACATATACAGGACATTACTTAGTTTTATTTACATTTGAAAAGAAAAAGCTTGACCATTTATAAGCTGTAGGTAAACTATTTTAAATAATTTACAATAAGCAATTGGTCACTACAATAAACTAAAAAAACTAAAGTATAGTGGCTACTACAAAGTCTCTCCAAGACTATCCCCACCATTTAAGAGCTCTGACATAGCGAATTCCAAAATTGAATTTGGCACAAAAGGTCGAACAAATCTGACGACAACATTGACTTGTATGAGCATTTTGAATTCGTTAACATTTATGTGTTGTGTGGGCTGTGCAGTATACACATAAAATTATGTGTGCTTGGGTGGTTGGTTGTTCTTTGGGTGGATTAAGTTTACTTTGTTTTAATGGATATTATTACAACAATAAAATTGAAAGGACGTTAAGTAGTTTTAGTAAAGTGTATAAGAAACCAGCCCGTTCAAGGTTTAATTTTTATTTGATGTTGATGCTGATTTTATTTTTTCGAACTTACAATCAGTCTCAAGGGACAAATCTACACAATATCACAGGTTTTCTTTTTGAACTCGCAAAACAAAAATGAAATTTCAAGTCCATCAAGTATAATGTTACTTAGAAAATAATAGAATAAAATTGATAAGATGTGATGCTATTTCAATGGCCATTATTTAGTCACTTTAACATAAATAAAACTGTATATGGTTTGGTACGTGTGTACATCCGTATCAGCGTTGCCAACATTTTTATTTAATGTGTAAAATCGAGGAAAATAAGTCTGATTTTCACGCGAAAAGTAAGTTGCAAAAATGCAAAGCATTTTTTTAAATATATTTTAAATCGCGCAAAAATGTTATTAGTTTTTGATAAAAGTGAGATTATATAATCTCTATTAAACGAATAAGAACTAAACATTAAGCAAACATATTTTTAAGTATTGCACCTACCTATTGAAACAGTTTCAAACCTAATTAATGGTTAGTGGAGTAGAATCTAATATTAATTTAAACTTTAACTCAGAATACACTTTTTTAAATTAAAATGTTTCTCATTAGTGTTTAAAGTACTTAGAGTTGAAGTTTATGACAGATTAAATATTTGCCAAAATGTATCATACACATATCAGTGCACTTCAGCATACACCGGGAAGTTACCAAGCGTTTAGGGATTGCGATCTATAGAATACATCTTTTGCAGCTCCAAACCATAATTGCAAATATCATATGATATGTGAAATGTGAGCGCTATGTTAACATGCAGTGTACTATCTGGGGACAAGAGTGAGAAAAAACTGGTGCTTTTGCTAATATTTTTAAGAAATTGTTTCATTCTGATAAATTTGCTTCATTTTCATTTTACCAATATGAACATGTTATAACATTGTCTTGTTGAAACATTATTTATATGCAAATCTTCCTACACCTGTAGCAAACAACATTGAGAGCTCAGAAATATGAATTAAAAAAGATAGCTTATGTATAAAAATCAAAGGCATTTACAGTCTGCAAGACCTATATAATTTATATAAGAACTTTTTTAACCCTAAAAGAAACTGAAAAAATCAATTAAAACGGCACATGCGGCAACGCTGATCTGTGTATACGCAACAATTGTGAAAATAACCCTGCCAAAGATTTTACTAAACACTTTTCTGTTTGCTCTGTTCTTTCCTGTCTTAATTTGTCCTTAAGAAATGGTTAGTATTGTTATAGCAAATTTCGGTTAATGGTCTAACTTAAATAGGTTTAACCCTTTTTTTCAAATTATATTTAAAATATAGCAATTTATGAACACCAATTTACATGAAATTGGTAATTTTATTAGTTGCAACATCTGTTAAGTACAAACGAAGTGATTAATCTAACGGCAGCAAAAAATGAATTGATGCCACAGCAAATATATAACAATAAAAAATAAATAAATAATGAATATGAAGACCTTAAGATATATTCTCGAAATTGAGCAAAACAGTGCTGTACGTTGGCTATTTCATGAGAGTTAATATCCAAAGCTATACCTTTCATTCAAAATATGTATATCTATGGAAATTATTTTGCTTCGGAAACTAGTTGAAAAGCTATTAAAAGTGAAATTGTCACACAAAACTGATATAATGTCGATGTGATTAATGCTTGGCTTATGAATTAAGCAAAAGCCTCTGAAATACACTCTACTATGAACGCAACAAATGGCGTACAGCGATTTCTTCAACAGACAAATTTCGAAAAATGTATATTGTTTCATAGGTAAGAAAAATAACAAACGTTTTGGAATGAATTTTAAAATTTAATAATTATTGACCTCGTCTACAGTTTTTAATATCCCATATTTTTTAGCTCCCAGTAATCGAGGTTTTATTAATTATTCCCGGTATTTCCCGGATATTCGGGAAAATATTATTAAACAGATATAAAGTTAAAAATTTCCATGGACGTATGCAACGATATAAAATGTTTAAGTTTAAATTGTTTAATCTTTTTAAAGTTTAGATTTTTAGAAATAAATTCTTTTCTTGAGCACTTTCAACATATTAAATTTTAATAGATCTTGCAATTATAACGTTTTACTTAAATAAATTGAAGTTGGTTAATTATATATATAAACGAGTTTTTAAATTTAAGCTTTTAGTTCACATATTCAGTATAATAATATGTTTTTTTTAACATATTGATCATAAATAATTTTTGGCTCCAAAATAATTTAGCATATATAAACTTATGGTTTTCATAGAATGGTATTCTAAAAGAACAATAGCATTAATTTTATTGACGAAATTCGAAGAAATGAAATATACACTTTCGGTTCTGCTTCATAAGTGATCTAAATTTTCTTTTCTACTACTAGTTTAATTTTGTCAAAAGCTTTACTGACTTGCTGTCTTTCATTCATAAAATTTTCAAACCTTCCTTATTTTATTTTTCTTTTTACAATACTTTTATTCAGCCGCTTTTAATTCTTCATATGAACATAGTTATATATTTTTGTCAAATAAAAACAGTTGCAAGTTTTTCTTAGTAATCGGGAAACAAAAAATGAGCAGAGTTCCCTCATAAAGTGCGAAGCTAAATTCAGAGAGATTTGTAGGTTTATTACTAAAACTATGTTCACGCTTGTCACTTTGTCCAAAAAAGCGTAACCACTAAGAACAAATGATTAATAATTTCATTCAACCACGAGTTTATTAAATAAATCATTGTTATTCATATTAAATAGACACTGTAATATAATTTAATATTGTTATAAGAAACTTTTCATAAGTGATTGCACATTTTTTCGATATATATTTGATAATTGTGAACGTACCTTTAGCACAAAGTTTTGTTTTGACTGATTCATAATTAATTTGTATGTTTGAAGTAAAAAGTAAAATTTTGACTTTTCTATTAGGAGTATTAAAAATAATACATTATAAAATATATTATTTTTATATGATGTTTTCATCCACAAAAAAAAAAATGAAATATGGTCCTCTGCTCTTTTCTGTTTAGTCTTTATATAATGAAAAAAAAAAAAAATATATATATATATATATCATTCTCCAAATTTTGTGTGCCACAGGCGAGCGCTGAAGTCACAAATTAGATACATTTTTAATGAATTTGCAAATTAATTGCAAAATAAATATAATTTTTGGAATTAGCAAGCAAAATTTTACATGTTCAAAGCCTTGTATATTTACTGTGAAACGCATTTAATACTAAACATGAAAGATATTATTTGCGACAATATTTTATTGCTACATAATTATAGCCTAAGTAAAATTAAAATTTGACTAATTACACTGCTCAGCAGCCAAATCCTCCTTTAAATAAAACTATATGGACTATATGGATTCTGATGCGCTAAACTCGAATCCGTTTTCGGTTTTTTTCCATCAGGTCCAGATTTATTTTTATGGGCGTGGCAATTTTTTGCCCCTAAACTAGCCAGGTACTTAGACATATTTCACCCTAAATCGGGAAGGAGTCATCCGATATTAAAAAGTAAAACACCAGAAGATGTGTAACAAAATTTGTTTTTATTCTAGGCAAACAGTTTTTCTTTATCTCTTATCGTTTTGGAAATATTCAAATTTTTTTTTTTGCAAAATTCTTAATTTTTTTCAGATTAAAAATGGAATTAAAAAAAATTTAATGCAAATATTCAACACTTTGAACCTTTATCTAATAGTTACACATCTTAGAAATAAAAAAAGGTATAAACCATAAATATCTGTTATAAAATTTAGACTTTATTTTTAATTTACCGCAGGTACCCAATGTTGTAATGCTACCAACCTTCATATGCGTGACGATAGCATTTCGTTATGTGAACAGGTAAAGGAACTAAAGTACAACGGTATTTTGCATGGTTCTTGGATTTAAAAGTTATAATATAGTATTTTTCATTAACCTGTAATTCTAAATCGGGAAAATTAGAGTAGATTCTAATATTTATTGCAGCAGTGTATGTGGAAATTGATGAACAATAAGTGAGTCAGTTTTAATTTGATATCATGTGACCAAATTGTCACGCCCATAAAAAAAAATCTGGACCTGATGGAAAAAAACCGAAAACGGATTTGAGTTTAGCGCATCATAATCCATATAGTCCACATAGTTTTATTTAAAGGAGCGACAAAAAGTTATATTTTGCAGAGCAGTGTTATTAAGAAAACATATAAGTGTTCTTTTTTTCTCTGTTTGTCAAGTCCTATAATATGGTCAATTAACTAAGAACAAACAAATTATATTTTGACCGGAAAAATAAAATAATCCACAACTTGCATAATATTTTTACATGATTTTCAAATATAAGTTAAAAAAAAAACAGGAAAGCATTGACAAATAACGAAATAAAAATACATTTTAGTTATGCTTAAAAGAAAAGTATAAAGGCCCAACTATAATACGCGTAGGCTAGCTTTGGCTACTGTCAAAACTCGACGAAAAGACTGTCAAATGCATATGCGAACATTTGTGTGGCTATATTATACTTACACTCAGTTATAAAGCAATGCACTTTTGCGAAAACTAATTTATGATATATACATTTACATGTTATATAAATATTTTCAATTTATACATACATAAATATATTATCACAAGTAGGTTATTACCAATTTAGAAAGTAATTTAAGAAATAAATTGGAAAGTACTACAATGTACAACAATGTATAACAATGTGTGCAAGTGGTTGGCAACGTATCATAACTGGTAGGAAAATACACAAATACACTATAATATATAGACAATAAACAAACGCTAAACATTTAATGTTTCCATTAATTTTTTACATTATTTATTCAATTATGTATAGAATTGATTTCAGCGTATATTGCAGCTTCTCTTGTGTGCACGTATCACAGTCTATGGTATGTATGTATTTAAAAATAATTATCAATAACAACGAACAAACAGTTGGCCTTTAAAGAAAATGCGATCAGTTTCGCTCTATGCGTAGGAAAATTAAATTCAACGAAAAGTTAGCAAAGCAAATTATGGTTGTACACATTTGATGGCATGCATTCGCAAATTCGCCTGCGCTAGCGTACGCATATTATAGTTGGGCCTTAATTTTTGATCAATGAATGGTAAAAGAACTTCCTTGTAGCATAACGAAGTTAGAAGGGATCTCTAAGATAGTAAATGAAAAATTAATTTAGTTGCAGCAAGAAGCAAAATAAAGATATAAGAGTTGTTTTCAATTAATTGAGCTAAATGTTGTACACAAGCAATACTAATCGTTTGTTATTAATTTTTACAAATTTGGGCGATTCGCACTGTAGTTATAAGGTCATAAGTCTTAAAATAATAGCACGAAGTATATGACTAGTGTGAACAACCCGTCATAACTTGGTCTGCTAAATAAATTTGCATATATAAACTCTACGAGCTGCTGCCTTGTTATGAGCTGAATAATTTTTTTTTCGACGGCATACGGGAAAACGTTCAGTGGCTGCCAGCTACGTAAGTTAAACGAGAAAAATGTTCCTTTGTATTTATTTAGTCTTTGCGATATATTACTCTTTTAATACTTTTATGTTATAAAAATATAATTTAATGTACAGACATATAGGTATGAAAAATTTTTTAACCGTTTTTTAGTTGTGACTCATATGTAAGTAATGGCGGCAAACATATACTACCCTGTCTCGCCTAAAGATTTTTAGCTGTTCGACTCAGATCTCTAGAGCATTTTATGACAACACAAAAACATACCTGAAAGAGTGTTATTATTTTATGACTTTTTTATATGCAGTACAACAAATACTTTTTTAAACTGGTCTAAAATTATATGACTTTATGACAATATGACTGAATAGCACGAAGTGTGAATACCCAAAATGTACCGCAATATTTAATTTATTTTCCGTTAATTTTATATGTATGTTACTAAGACGCGCTAATCCACCGTGAAAAATAGATTGTAAATTATAGAATACTTGTTAAAAAAATACCTGGCCCAAAAGTATATATCTACGTTTCATTAAAAAGTTCTATTTGAAGAAGTATATTTTAAAAACGTAACTTTTAAAATTCACAAAACAAGTACTGAATAGGGCCCACTTTAATCCCTTAAAGCTGCAAATATATGAAGAGTACGGATATATAACATAGAAATTTTTTAGAAGAATAAAACATGTTTAAAACTTTCTTCTATGTATTATAATTTAAAAGATGTATGGAATGTATGTAAATAAATGTTGAATTTATTTTCTCCAAATTTATCTGTTACATTACATAATATAATCATAAAGTCATTAGTCATATATATATATATATATATATATATATATATATATATATGTATATATATATATATATATATATATATATATGTATATATATATATATATATATATATATATATATATAATGATGTGCCATTTCAAAGTTCGGTCCGCTGACATGAAAGAAACACATTTGTAATTAGTCGCTACCAAAGAAAAAAGCAAATAAAAATATTTTTAAAATCTTCTAAGAACTTAATTTTCATTTAAAATTATAATACATATTTGTCTTTTATTATAATTTGTTTTGATGCACAAGATTCTCGAAATAGATTTTATGTATGTATAACAGAAACAGCTGCTGCCGGTGATATATTTTTATGCGCCGGCAAGTGAAAAAACGTTCAGTGGCTGCCAATTCCATAAGTTTTGTAGATATAAGAGTGTGAACAGTTTTTCAATAATTTCAAATTCTTATATAATATGAAAGTAAGGGCGGCTAACATATACTATAGCCGTCTCGACAAAAGAGTTTCACCAGTACATTTCAGAACGCTTTAGCTATTTTACGACAAAATAAAAACATACCTCAAAGAGCTGTATTATTTTATAACTTTTTGGCCTGCGGCATAACAACCTTTTTTGTAACTGCTCTAAAATAATATGACTTTATGATAATATGACTAAATGGTACACAGTTTGAACACCCAAACTATACACATTAATTTGATTTTATTCTTGTTATCTTTTACATATACATACATACATATGTATGTGCAAATTAATCACATATATCTTTTGTTTGAAACAAATTCGTTTTACACACAAAAAATATAATAAATAGTTATGAGAAAAAAAAAAAAAAGATTTTAGCACTATTGTGGTCGAAAATAAAATTTTAAAAGATCTTTAGTAGGAAATTTCTTTTCTCATGATAGTTTACAATATATTTTATAACTATTCATGTTATCTATAGTTGAATACTAATAAAATATATTTTTATCAGTTCTTTTATGCGGCTCATGAATTATTCTCTTTTTTTTCCAATAATTATACATTGTGCATACGGTTATTAGAAAAGTAAAATACAACGCATCGTGTGATATCATATGGAAGTAAATTAATTTATAACTTCAGCAAACAAACAAACGGATATCACAACAGAAGAATTATTTTTGTTTCACTTAAATTTATATTAGTCCTTTGCATTAACTGTTGTTCCAAACAAAGAGTCATAATACGCACACGTATATACATACATAAATATTAAGGAGTATTAATGTATGCGCGTATGTGTGCATACAATTGAACATATTTTTTGAAAAATTATTCTTAACCAAGAAACATTTTTGTTATGGAACGGCCAACTAACTAATTTATATTTATTTTTCGTAGATTTCTTTTATTAAAAATAATTTTTTAAAATAATTAAAAACAAACGATTATTGTAAAGGGTGTTTTTTAAAGAGTGATACAAGTTTAAATCATAATAAAACTTAGTAATATATTTTTGATATGAATGAAACGGTCTTTATTGGATAGAAAATTTTATGACATTAATGTTTAAATATGATTTCGGCCATGTGGCCGCCACGGTTGGCGCGTACAAGGCGCAATCTGGAACACCAATTTTCACAAACAGTAACATTCTGACCATCATCGTTTTTGAAGACATATGTGCCAATGACTCCGCCAGCCCATAAAGCGCACCAAACAGTAATTTTCTGTGGATGTAATGGTGTTCCGACAAAAGCTTGTGGATTCTCCTCACTCCAAATGCGACAATTCTTTTTATATACGTACCCATTCAACAAAACATGGGCTTCATTGGAAAATAAAACTTTGAATGGACGAAGTGCACGATAAGTTTGACGAACAGAACCACTATTTTGATTAAAAATTTCCACAATTCGCACGCGTTGCTCTGATGTAAGACGATCCATAATAAAATGTCAAAGCAAACTAAACAAAAAGCAACTATCAGCTGTTAAATGGGTGGTCAAATAAAGCAGTGATGCCAACTTAAAGTTATATCACTCTATAAAAGAACACCCGATACTAATTGAAATTGAACTTGTATAGTTTATATGCACCTCTTTTAAAATTCTTTTACATGATTAAAAAGTTATATCTCTATAAATAGATCGATGTCAAAATGTTGGAAATGAAGATAGTGTTGAAGGTGGAGAATTTCAATATACTGGAATTATTTCTGTAGATATATCTTCAACTTTTGAGTTCAGCTTTTATTAAATACTAGGTGCGCACCGCGGTTTTACCCGCGTAAGTTTACATCCCGTGGCAATAGCGGATTAAAAGATATATTGTCTCTAGCTGGAAGTAAGTATGTGTATAGCTATTAATAATCACGATTTCAAAAGTAAAGTAGGTTGGCTACTTTCCCTTAATTATTAATGATAATAGGTTTCATTATCTTTACGATTTTCAATTACAATTAAACATAACTTGCATAAGTATAAAACTGCATTATCAGAGGATATATTGCAAAAATTGATACCTACTAACGGCAAATGTTATATTCACAAATTTGAAAAAAAACCTAACAAAAAAAAAGTCAGTACGACAAATATTATTTTTTAAAATTAAAAAAATTTTATATAATTTCCTTCTTACTTGACACATGTCGTTAAATTTTGGACAATTTACACAACATCTGTATAAATTATAGCATATGTGCTATTCTGATGTATAAGCTATATTATTGCAAAGTTTCATTAAAATCCATTCAGTAGTTTTTGCGTGAAAGAGTAACAAACATCCACACATCTACACATCCACAAACATTCTGCTTTATAATATTAGTAGGATGATCTTAAGACATTTGTTTTAAATGATTTGTAGCTTCAGAAACAATCCTGCACAGATATCTCGGTATATTAGCTTAAAGCATTTTGTAAATGAGACCGTTCTGCCAAATGGTGTCAAATGCCTTTTCAATGTCCAGAACTATTAACACTGTAGATTTTTAATTTTCTTGTTGGATTTAATAATGTTTGTAATACGATTTATTTGGTGAACTGTGCTATGTTGCTTTTAAACCCGAACTGTCCACATGCTAATATTGTAAATTCGATTTTAAATAAGTTTCTCGAATAGTTTGCCAAGGTTACTTAATAAGCTTATCGGTCTATAGCTATCTGCGCTGTGTTTAGACTTATTTGGTTTAGAAACAGCAATGATTTCAGCTTTTTTTAAATGAATTGGAAAATAATTGATTTTTAAGCAACTGTTAAAAATTATCAACAATAATTTTATTGCCGTATGAGGTAAATTTTTTATTAAATTATTGGAAACATCATCTAACCCCGGACATTTGGATGTTTTCAGAGTAGAGATTAAACTACATAACTAATTGGTCGATATCAGATTTTAATTATCAGTATATGCGTTTAAGGATTTCAAGGTTTTGACCTTATAGTTGACCACTTTATCGATGGAGTGTTTATATGCTGTTGTAAGTCTGCTAGTTCTCACATTTCTTTGTCAGTATTAATTTTAATATTTCCTTCTATCAGATATGGAATTTTTTTCCGTTTTTTGCCTCTCAAACTCCGGCTAATTTTCCAAAACGATTTATCTCCTGGCTTCATCTTTGATAAAAAATTTTCCATTTTTAAATAATAGCATTTTTATAGTTACATTGATTATACCAGTTTACATCCGATGGGTTCGATGCCTGCTGTGTTCTTCTTTTAAATTTTCTGGCATGGTAGTCTTGCCGCAAGGCAGAAATAATGGAGTTTTGAGCTTCAAGAACAATTTTAATACATTTACTTATCTCTGATCAATTGAGTATTTTGAATTATATGTGGTTACGTTAATGGTGATCTTGTTGTTTATTATATTTTTAAACACCAATTAGTCAGTAAGTTTATAGTTATAGTGATGCGAGTTTCCGTCGTTAACCGATACATTTTCAATTATGCAAACAACTGGTCTGTGATCCGAAGGAATTTCATATTCGAGCACATCTATATCGATATTTAATGAGCTATTGCTTAATACAAAGTCAATAATTGAGGGATTTCTATTTCTTTGGGAAGGGTAAAAACTTGGAACGCTGGGATAATTTATTAAAAAGTTATTTGACTGCTCAAGTTGAAACAATACATTACTTGCAGTGTTTATACAATTCCATGCAGAGTTCATCCATGTGAAAGAGATTATTATTTCCTCTCACACAATTTGCATATGAAAAATAATTATCATTAGTGTTTTTGTTGTTGTTTGGGTTGGTAATGTTGATATTATTATTGACGTACTTGTGCTGGTTGGTACATATCATACAAGCTGGAAGGCGATTACAGTGTTCACCTCCATGGCCACACATCAGACAATTCCAACATTGGGTTGGGTTGTCGGTTTTTCTTGATTTGTATATTTTTCAAGAGACTATAATATTGCATAGTGAAGACATATTTGGTGCTATTTAGTCATATTGTCATAAAATTTTAAACCAGTTAAAAAAAAGTTGTTGTTGTGCTGCATATAAAAAAATTATAAAATAATAGCACTCTTTCAGGTATGTTTTTGTGCTGTCATAAAATGCTCTAGAGGTCTGAGTCGAAACGCTGAAAACCTTTAGGCGAAACGGCGATGGTATATATTTGCCGCCGTTACTTATATATGATTCACGATTAAAAAACGGTTAACAATTTTTTTATGCCTATATGAGCACTAAATCGCAAAAACTAAATGTATACAAGTGAACAATTTTTCTCGTTTAACTTCCGTAGCTAGCAGCCAATTGTTTAGTGATTTTGGGTTTGAAATTTTTTCTGGCAAATTGAACCTTATAAACAGCATTATTTACTGAGCTCTACTTGGTGTTCACTTCCGTAATAGATGAAGGCGTTGTATTATATTCTTGTATATTCTTTCTGATATCATCAATACTTAGCTTTGGAAGTGAATATAGGAACTTAGTGTAAAGACGATTTTCTTTCGAGTTAAAGGTGTAGAATTCAATTCTTCTGCCCAGTAAAATATTTTTAAACTCTTTAATTTTAATTATGTGCTAGTTCTTATTAAAAAATTCAAAGTGATCAGTTGAGGGGTTTTTGATCACTGGCATTTCACTGGGACTAATGCAGATCATCAGGGAACCTTTACCCATCATTTCTTAGAATAACTAGAGATATTTATTTCAAACTTCCACATTAATAAATGAGAAACCTAAAACCAATATCAAAGTCACAACAAGAACTCACTGATAACTTTTCCTTTTTTATTTTCTTATGTTTTGTTCTACAACTGGTTGGTTTTTTGCCGACTCAAATTGTAGGTGTAAGAGAAATATTTTTACATTTTTCGTATAAAGCTGTATTTTATGGAAAAACCTTGGTTCCAATAGACGTGCGTTTGTAAATTAAATCCTTACTCAACAACTGTTGGAGATCATTTATGTTTATTTTGAAATCAACTACCAGTGGTTGAGGTGTAACTATTTTTGCTTCAGTTACGTTGGATTGCTCACTAAACCGATAAATCGTAATCGTATACATAACTGTATACGATTACGATTTTTCTGGAGAATTTTTTGTGGTTAACTACGTTGCCACTTCCTATGTGAAGGCATAAGTCATGTGCCTGTTCTAAGTCTGCAAAGTATTTACAAGTGATACAATGTCATAACTCAAAGAGCAAGTTTGCCAGAAAACGAGCTTAGAATATTTTAATTTTACTCTTGACAGTTGACAATGACCTGAATATATTTACATATCTAAAATAATAGCTCTAATTCTTTTCTACAAAGCATGAGCATCGTTTTTAAAAGGTAATGTAAATATAGGTATCATAACAGCCGTTTTGTTTGTTTGGCTCTTTTTCGCTAAAACATAAAGCCGATACAAGCGTAGTCGCTCTCAATATTAAATATAAAACTATGAAAAGTAATAAAATACACATTTATTTCGGTAACTAACTGATTTCTTTAATGTGTTTTTACTATTTTACAAGGATAAATTTTAATTAGACGGCTTTGGCGGTTATTTTTTATAATTTGGGAAATATGTCCTAATGTTTAAAGTTAAAAAAAATATATTCGATATTAGCATCGTTAATATCAATCGAAAGCTATTAAAATAGCTTTTAAGCGATGTATATATTGCACCGATCAATTAACTCATTAAGACCCCACTTCACAAATACTGGTCTTTACATTCGACTTTTTTTTTACAAAAATTCACATGCCTTAAAATCGATATAAGTAAAAAATTTTCCAAATTTTGAACTGCTTTTTTATTTTATGGATTAAAAATAACATCAAATATTTTTGGTGACAATTAGTAAACAAAATTTAATCGACTTTTGAAATCATATTAATGAGAACGTTCTACAATTATTTGATAAATTAAATACAATTAACTAAATGTATCAAAAGTTTAAAATGTCAAATTTTACTCCTAAACAACAAAAATGAAATATATTAATCTAAATTGTAACAAGAATGAAGAAGACCGGTTCACTCGTTTTCCAAATAAGGTTGTTTTACTTCGATTTTAAAACATATTATTTTCGTTGTAGTCGTAATAAGTTGCAGGATTTTCGCCATTTTTCAAGCAATTTAAATATTTTGACGGTAGGTGCAGTGACGGATACTGCCGGCGATAAACTTTGTGAGCTCAGGTTTGTAGATATTTCGACAGCAACAAAAATTTCAGCTGTTTTAAAAATATAAATTTGCAAGTACTAGTTTCCAATACCTTTTTGTGCATTATAGCTTATAGCTTATGTACAAAATAGAGGAAATTTTAGTTTAATGTGTTTTGTTGTTGTGATCAAGGAAATTGATCACAATTTACGAAATGTACAAGATCTACAAGGGTAGTTTACAACGAAGCATGATTTCCGCTAATATAAATAACGATACGAAAATAAAATGTTCATCATCAACTCTCAACGTACATTATTTAAGCTATGACGCTGTTTCAGTAAATGAGCGATATGTACACATGCTTTTTTGCCTGAAGTTGTGGACTTATTCTGTTTAAGCATTTAATTGAAATTTATCATTATTAATGAGACATGAGTGTAAATTTTTTGGTCTAAATTGATAATTTGATTGAATAAAACTAGAGTTCTCAAGCCAGGTCTTCCCAAATTCTTCGGATTATTTTTGAAACATGGTTTTTAAAGATTTCGATATTTTCAATAATCAAGCTGTAACCAAAACTGTTCTTTTTCATGAGTATTGTCATATCCTATTAAGTGACAGGGTGATTGGTTACCTATTTCATTTGACATAGTAATTATATCTAAGGCTTTATCAACCTGAAAAATAAAATAAATGTTGTTATAATGATAATTTGTCTTTGACTACACTGTTTCCATATATATATATATATATATATATATATATATATATGGACGAAAATTTATATATCGGTTAGGACTTTACAAAAATGTGCACTTTCTTATTTTCAACCGTTTTCAATGTATATATTCTGATATATGTAAAAAGTGCATCGTAATGTGCCGGCTTACTTGTGGTAAAAATTGCATAAGCCTGGGGACTTTTTTTTCGTAAATTAACAAAAAATTTTTTATTATATATATATATATATATATATATTTTTTTATTTTTTTTTTTCGTGGGATTACTACAACTTTTCATTTGCTTTCTAACTCAATTCGTTTGCCTTTATAACACATACTACATTACAATGAACTTCGTGTATGCATGGGTAAGTGTATATTTATGTAATCCGAACGCCGTTCTGTTCACATAATGTCATAATGCACAACGAATTGATTTTCAACGATGACACGTGTCGCATGTGGCCAATACATTACACATTACTTTGTTGAATGATGGTAATGTTGTCTTACGTGCGTTATAATAAGTGTCAATTTGCGTGTTTATCTCATGAATCCACTTAATAATTTAATAAAAAAATCAAGTTGCAAAATTTAGCTTGACTTTAAAGTTCAAATTATATACTAAAAGTTTTTAACTTCCCGATAGGAAAATTAAAACTTTGAAAATCGGGAGTTTTTTAATTTTGAAATGTTTTGAAAAGATACGACCTACTTTTATTTTTCGAACAGCTGAACCGGTCCTAACCAAACTACAGCCTTTTAAAGAGCATTTCCGAACTTAGAATTCCTATGAATTTCAAGTTTTTGAAATCGCATTTCAAAAGGGCTCAAACAACTTGAAAAAAGCAGTTTTGGAATAACTTTTAAACGACTTTATCGATCGATTCCGCAAGCTAATCAGCTCTTGCTAGTCGAATTCGACAAATTCATTTGTGATATATTGGGAACGAAGAAATTTGAAACAAGTGGTTTCTTTGAACAACTCCTAAGTAATTAATCTGATCAGTTAGCTTTCTCGATTTTTTCATGAATCACAGCTTATCACGAGAGAATCGCTCGATTTGAAAATTAAAATAAAATTTTTTTGGATGTCCTTTAAGGTCAACCGTTTTCCCTATTATTATTATTATTATTTTTTCCAATAACTACTACATTCTGGTCCCTTAATTTATTCAGTATTTGAATCTGAAATCAGGCTTCTTTCATTATTTGCTTGCTTAGGCATAAATAATTTTATCAATTGGGTGCAAATTTGCGTATTCGATACCGATCGGAATCTGTATTTGAATTGCTATCGATATGGAGTGCAGCCTCTCTGTTCTTTCATTGATGAAAACACTATCATGTATTAAATAGGGCAACCTTCGTTCGGTGCTTTAACAAAAATTCTCTTCTTTCTTATTCTGTCCTCGCAACGCAACAGTATCCACTTCTAGTTAGTTATGCTACGTGTCTTGAAATCTTCTGAGAGCAAAGGTATTCTTCTTGATCAACCTTGTGCAAAATTTCATAGAAAATGGTATGTTCGAAAGAGCTCAATACTTGAGAATTAATATATACTTTCTAAAAGCGCACTATGGAGTATTTATACCGAAAACCTGGCCAAAAAGCCAAAAGTTAATTTTAAGAAATTTCGAAAACCAAGTCGATAGACTATAAATTCTGCACTATAAAGTGAATTTTGAAGACTTTTGGTTGATTTTTGTAGTTGTAGCATACTGTTAAAGTCGGGAAAATTTAACAAATTGCATGGTATTAAGATATTTTCTTGTGGATAAACGAATAAAGATTTGATTATATACATATATATATATATATATATATATATATATATATACATATATATATATACATATATATAATATATATATATATATATATATATATATATACATATATATATATATATATATATATATATATATATATATATATAATATATAATATATATTGATTATTTTTTATCTAAAAGAGCTGATTAGTAGTTATTTTTGATATTTTTAAAAATTTTTATTTAAAATATTTATGACAGAAAAATTCATTAAAATAAATTTTATGTAGTTTTTCTTTCAACAAATAAAAAAGCAAAAGGTTTTTGAAAGTGTTCCAAAGAGTTCCCTAAAAATATTATACCCCATTATAAAATCTGAAATGTCTTCTTTAAGACCAGAGCAAAAAAGTTTGCTCCAGGCTAGACGTTTTCTTTTATTTTAATTTTTCCAAGATTTTTAAACTAAAAAAATATTTTGCACACATTTTTCAAAAAAAAAAACAGATATTTGAAAGTTAGGTGGAAAGATTTCTTAGAAACATAAAAGAAACTCATTAAATTTTTAATTACCTTTGTTCGCCTTTTTTAAACAGGAATATATATTATTTATTTAATTTAATTGTTTTTGGAAGTTAAATATTAGCTACTGGCTTTTATTTCATATTTGTCCCGACGTTTCGTGAGTTTTATGTTCACTTTTTCAAGGGATCTTCGTCTATTTAATAAAAAAGATATATCAACTATTTTTTTAAACAGTAAATTGACAGCTGTATATATATTGACTTACACGTACTAAATAAAATATTACATTAAAAATTAATTTTATATTTTTATATTCCTGGAATATTTTTTTACTTTTTCAAACACATAAGCAGGTATTGAAATCACAGATGTTGTGTGATCGCTATCTTATAACTGGCGCTTAAGTTATCCGTGTCCTCTTTGATGTTCAATGTTTTGTTGAATTCTTAAGCTTTCTGTTATATATCTTCTCTTGCTGTTGTTTATTTTGTCCAATATTCGTATATTCTCAAACTCTGGTTTGTGTTGTGTTTGTATTACGTGTTGTGAGAGAGCTGTATTCCCTTTTGTTTTTGTTTATATCATTTTTATGTTCATTTATTCTTGTTTCCAGATTTCTTTTGGTTGTGCCAATATATAACATATTACAGCTGTTAGTATCATTACCTTTGCATGGTATTTCATAGACCACATTACTTTGTTGTAGTTTTTCTATTGGGATTTTTGTTTTTGTGAATAATGTATTTAATGTTTTATTGGGCTTGTATGCAAAATTTATAACATTTACGTCTATTATTGTTGTTTTTATTGTTCTATTGTCAGTGAGGCCGAGAATATATTTAATACCAAAAAATTGTTTTTCTTGGTTCTGGTTGGCTTGTTTGTTATCTGATGTAGGTTTATAGGCTTTTATAATTTAATTTAATTTTTTTTTTCAATAATAAAATTGTTTATTTTGCATTTTTTACAGACAGTTAGTTTTTCCTATCCTAAACATGAAATTCTCGGGAAATTCTTTTCTATACACATCCCACCTCTATGCACAGTGGTTCTTTTGTCTAACTGTATATACTACAAAAAAATCACTTATTTAATTACTTTTTACCTATTTAAAAATGCTTTTTCAATTTTATATTCTTCAACACAGATGCAAATTGTATATGTAGCCTCCTTTAAATTTTTATTTTTATACCCTTCACCGCAGATGCAAAGAGTATACATAACTTTTTTTCATTTTTTTTATGCACAGGTACCCGGATAGGCACTAAGGGATATTTAGATAGAGCTTAAGAAATTTTGAGCTAAAATCATTAAAACTTAATCTAAAAAGTGGTAAAAAATCTTTAACAGAGCTAAATTTTTAAGCATACTTTTGACAATATATGTAAATTTGTTTGTAAATTCTTGATAAAAAAAATTGGTAAACCGATATGTATTTCAGAGTTTTACTATAAACAATTTGTTTAATAACAGGAGTTAACGTATGATAACATAGCAATTTTACGTCGCATATACAATATGTATATTATAACTTCAGTCTTAGTGTATAAAAAATAGTTTCTTCAATAACAAAAGAAATTCACACAAAAATCATAAGCATGTTACATATGTAGTAGGTACAATACTTCAGTCTTAGCATACATAAAATCTGTTCTATAATGACGTAATTTAAATCATCTAACTAAAGAAAATTGTTTAAATCATTACAAATGCACTAAGATATCAATCAGGGGGCAAATTACGGCACTCGATATCGATCGAAATTTGTTTTGAAATTGTATTAAAATTTCGATCGATATCGAATGAGATGATTCGGGCTCAGATTCTAATTGCTACTTGAATGGCATTTTATAAAGCAAAAATGTCTTAGTAAATTTCGTTTATAAAAATCATATATCTGTAATAATTAAAAGATTTTTTTTTGTATTTTGGAAATCTAATTCTAGAAAATACCTCCCTCAAAGACATAAATTAGTAAGTTTGTCAATGCATTTTATTATTAACGAATTACATATTTTAGACAATAATATCACATGAATCCTAGTATTTTGAAATGATTTTTCACGTTAAAATAAAAGAATAAAAATAAATGAGGGTATATGAATTAATATATTATGTACATGCTTAAAAATGAAATACATCATCAAAAGTATGTTCTTCAGTTTCTGACTTCTGAAATATTTTAAATATTTCCATTGTATTTTCTTAGTGGCTCTGAGCTAATTTCAAATGTTCTGCAACATTTGTTTAACATTTTTAACCCGCATCTGATATAAAAAAGAGAATACCTTTGGGGTATTCACACTTCGCGATATTTAGTCATATTGTCATAAAATCATAAAACTTTAGACCAGTTTCAAAAAGTTGTTGTTCTGCTACATATAAAATAGTCATAAAATAATAGCACTCTTTCTTCAGGTTTTGTGTTGTCATGAAATGCTCTAGAGATCTGAGTCGAAGGGTTGAAAATCTTTAGGCGAGACGACGATTGTACATGTTTGACGCCGTTACTTACATATGATTCACGACTAAAAAACAGTTAAAAAATTGTCTGTACATTAAATCATATTTTTATGACATAAAAGTATTAAAAGAGTAATAAATCGCAAAGACTAAATATATACAAAGACAAATTTTTCTCGTTTAACTTACGTAGCTGGCAGCCACTGAACGTTTTCCCGTATGCCGTCGCAAAAACAATTTATTCAGCTCATAACAAGGCAGCAGCTGGTAGAGTTTATATATACAAATTTATTTAGCAGACCAAGGTATGACGGGTTGTTCACACTAGTCTTATATTTCGTGGTATTACTTTATGACTTATGACCCCCAATTGTACCTAAACCCATACGATTTCTAATTTTGGTTTGCAATAGGTTCATTCCACTCTTCCAACCTCAGCATTACTAAGTGCCAAAAGAAAAAAATTTATTACAAATGAGCCCAAATCCTTAAATGGATTTTCATTCAAAGCATTCTTATACCCGAATACATCAATCCAGAATTCGACAGTTGATTTCTGATTAGTCCATTTATAAAAATTAAGCTTTTGGCACTTAAAATTTCGACAATTTATTCTTATTTCATATTCTGTATCAGAATCTTTTTCATCTTCTATTAATCTGAATCGTAATTGAAGTACGGCATAGGAACGAAAAAGTGTTCTAAACGAGAATTAAATGGATCAAAATTGTCATCTTTCAAAACTATTTGAAAGAGCATAGGATCCGCATCATTGCTTTCAAACATTTTATTTATCTTTTGTACATCTAACAATAAAGATTTTAAAAATTTTAAATATAAAAGATTTTTATTTTGTATGATTTTTGTCTTAAGCTAATAAGGCCTTGGTTGTTGTAATGAAAATAAAAAACAAGTTTTATTTCATTTTTTCCCGACGTTTCGTCAATTATTTGTTGACTTTATCAAGGGGTTTTATGGGAAAATCTATTTTATTATTAAAAAAAAAAACATTTATTTTTAAATTTTACATTTATAAAAATTTTTTTGTTTGAAATTTTTTTAACTTACAAACTGTGTCTGTTAAATTTTCATTAATATAAAATCTAAACTTCGAAGTGATACTTTCAAACCAAAATCACAACTAATTAAAATTATTTCTTTAAAGCTACCTTGTAGCTTGCGCTAATGTTGTTCGTATCTTCCTTAAGATTCATTGTCCTTTCTATCTTTTGCTGAATGCTTTCTATTGTGTATCTCTTCTTTCCAATGTTCTCTATGTCTAAAATCTTTACTTTTTCAAAATCAGCTGTGTGTCCAGTGTCCAGTATGTGTTGTCATAGCGCTGTTGATTGTTTGTTTTTTTCTATGTCCTTCTTGTGTTCTTCCATTCTTGTTTCTAGATTTCTTTTTGTTGTTCCAATGTATATCATATTACAGCTGTTGTTTCGTTGCCTTTGCACTTGATTTCATAGACTACATTGCATTGTTGGAGTTTTTAATTGGCGCTTTTATTTTTGAAAATATTTTGTTTATTGTTGTGTTAGGTTTATATGCGAAATTGATATTGTTGTTTTTTAAAATATTTCTTATGTTTTTATTATCTGTTAATCCAGGGATGTAACTTATGCTGTGAAATAAGAACAGATCCAACAACAAAATTACAAAAAGAAAATAATAAACTTATATCAGAATTATACAAGGAGAACATAATCGATAATTGGCAAAGAAAACAATTACGTTGCTCGACTGCAGCAGCACCGCGAATTTATGGGCTACCGAAAATCCATAAGCCGGAAATGCCGCTAAGACCCATAGTGTCCTCGATTCAAGTCCCTTGCTATAAATTATCGAAATATGTAGGACAAATACTCAAAAATACGATCTCGAAAAAATACAATGTTTTAAATTCGAATAGGTTTAAAGAGCAAATTAAAAATATTAAAATAGAGCAAGGAGAAATACTGATCTCACTAGATGTCGTTTCACTTTTCACCAACATCCCAGTGAACAAAGCGATAACCTTAATTATGCAAAAATGGACGGACATCAAAAACTACACTAAAATGTCCAGGTCCCTATTTGAAAAAATTCTGAAATTTTGTCTCTGTACAAACAATTATTTTATATATGAAAACGAAATCTACAATCAGATATTTGGCATGCCGATGGGGAATCCACTTTCTCCAACAATCGCAGATTTAGTACTTGAGAACTTGTTAGACGAAACTCTAAAGAAACTTAGTGTGGAAAACATCCAACTAAAATACATAACAAAATATGTAGATGACTTATTAGCTATAGTAAAATTTGACGAAAAAGAAAAAATTTTAAAAGCATTCAATAGTTTTCATCCAAAAATACAATTCACCATAGAAATAGAGGAAAATAATACAATTACATATTTGGACACCAAAATACACAGAAAAAACAACAGACTAACAATAGACTGGTATAAAAAAGATACCGCTTCCGGCAGAATAATAAATTATAACTCTACACAACCGAGACATCATATAATCAACACTGCCAAAAACTTAATCAATAGAGTTCTCCATCTCAGCGACAAACAATTTCACAAAAAGAACACTAAACGCATCAGGAAAATATTAACAGAAAACAGAAAACAGTTTCCCCAACAGACTCATCAGCAAAATGATTGACGAAGCTAACACAAAACTTAATAATTACACAATAGATAATAAATCCATACCTGAAAAGGAAGAAAAGACATATCACAGCATAAGTTACATCCCTGGATTAACAGATAATAAAAACATTAGAAGTATTTAAAAAAACAACAATATCAATTTCGCATATAAACCTAACACAACAATAAACAAAATATTTTCAAAAATAAAAGCGCCAATTAAAAACTCCAACAATGCAATGTAGTCTATGAAATCAAGTGCAAAGGCAACGAAACAACACCTGTAATATGATATACATTGGAACAACAAAAAGGAATCTAGAAACAAGAATGGAAGAACACAAGAAGGACATAGAAAAAAACAAACAATCAACAGCGCTATGACAACACATACTGGACACTGGACACACAGCTGATTTTGAAAAAGTAAAGATTTTAGACATAGAGAACATTGGAAAGAAGAGATACACAATAGAAAGATTACGCATTCAGCAAAAGATAGAAAGGACAATGAATCTTAAGGAAGATACGAACAACATTAGCGCAAGCTACAAAGTAGCTTTAAAGAAATAAACCCTTGATAAAGTCAACAAATAATTGACGAAACGTCGGGAAAAAAATGAAATAAAACTTGTTTTTTATTGTCATTACAACAACCAAGGCCTTATTAGCTTAAGACAAAAATCATACAAAATAAAAATACGAATTGGCCATATAAACACTAATAAATAAAAGATTTTTATTATTTTATACATCTTTTAGTACTTTGGCTTGGTGGGACGATTCAACACTAGCAGCAATTTCAAAATATATTTTTATTTCTTTTAAAAGAACTAATTTAAAAACAAGGAGAACAGAATTCTGTTAGTTAAAAAAATGCTAAGAATACTAAAAATATTTTGAAAAAATGCTAAGATCATGCTAAATGCAAAACGAAAAATTTTGTGCTAAAAATAATAAATAATGCTAAATCTAACTCCAAAAATTCTAAAATGGCCACTCTGGTAGATATACATATTAACACATCAAGAAGATTATTCTCAGATCCAGAAACTATTTCACAATTCATTGGCTTAAATGAAGGATAACTAGTGGACAGCACTACGAATGTCACCCCATGACTCCAACACTGCGCAAAATTCTTATTCATGGAGATACCATAATATATAGACTCATTTTGTCTATTGAACAATTGTAAGAAGAAGCTGAAATAAACAATTCAGATTATTACATAAGAGTTATTTAATAAAATTCAGCAGAAAGGCATCAAACAGAGTTTTTCATCAGATAATATATAACTACTTCTTCGTGATATAGACGGTGAAATATAGATTGACTATCAACGATTTTACCTATTTTAATAATGTTAAATTTAAGGACTATTATACAATATAAATTATAAGTAATTAATATATGAAAACAATAAAAATAATGTGCCGAGTTTGGTCGTTAAAACTCTCCACATTTAATAGTATTTAAGTGAATTCCGGGAGGCGGGGTTATATGGGATAATGTTGACCGATTAACACAAAACTCGGGACAGTAGTTGATGTTTATTTAAAACTTAGCTGTTTCAAATTTTGTCACTACATCTCTTTTAACCCGAGACTTATCGTGATTTCAGTTGTTTTTGAGAGCGTATTTGTATCGGAGGTTCGCGAAATAATGGACCTACATTGACCAAAATCTTTGGTACAAAAATTAAACATTGACCTGTACTTTGATTACAATAATACCTGAAAACACATACGGACGGTCATAGGGAGACTGGCTCCCCAAAATCCGAAATTTTTTCCCTTTTACTATTTTAAGCCTAAATATATTAACATTGCAAAATTTTACTTCAACAAACATGTTAATTAATTTGGCCAGATTTTCAACCAAAATACTCCTCTGTGGGGCCATCGCCGAGCCAATAAATTCTTTTAGTTATCAGCTGTTACGTCAGTAAGATATAATCAGTAATAAAACAATTTTAAAGATTTTAATTTTCAGATTCGAAATGTGACAACCAAATTGCAATATTCACATCTTTAAATATTGGATACAAATCAATCAGTGAAACTAGCGCGCATCTCATTTTGTTTTGATATTATTTTGAAAGATTGAAGTTATTTCGTGTTATTTTGTTAATTGGGCAGACATATATATTTGCTTTTTTTATAATCAAACATTGAATAGGATATTCAATCGGTTAACCAAATATTTACTAACCTCCTAAATATTCGGTTAATTTAACATTGTTAATTTCGATCGCCCAGCCGACTAAACAAAATTAAATCATAATAAATAGGCTAATATTTAAAGGATTTAATAAATATCCTAAAGGTTAATAGAGAAATCAACATCAATTTTCAATTCATGCAGTAGAGCAGAACATTCAAATATAAGCTGTTTAAGTGTTAATAGAAAATAAACAATGAAACAGCTAACACGGTAGAAACTAATCGGTTAGCGGATTGAATCCCTAATAGTAGTACATAGATCTTGTTCGTTATGAAACCAGTGTTTGATCGACAATAGCCTCTATTCACATTCTATAAGGATATGTAGAGTTATACAAAATAGCTCTTTTGAGCTCCGTTCATTTTACTGAATTAATTTATTCAGTAGCTCAGTGATGCAACATGAAGTAATTGTGTGGCAACGCTTCCCCAAGTAAAAGAGATGTCAGATGTATGATTCATTTTATTGCTTCTTACACTAAATCTTCACTAGATATACATATTTCTTCCCAAATCCAAAATATATGAATGATTGTTTATAAGTTAAATTTGTTGAATAAATAAATGTATTTTCTTATCATGAAATTAAATTTATTTTTAATTTCGATGTGACTAAACATAAAAAATATAAAGTAGTGTTTAAGAAGTGGAAATAATATGGGTTATTTTAAAGAACGCCATAAAAGGAATGTAGAAAAGCAATTCGAGCAATTTTGCCGCATCGCCTGTATTATGGTTCTACACGAGGTCGTTTAAGATCAAATAGATAAAAGGTTCGCAAAGTTGGCATAATAACTCAATCAAAACTTTTCTGCTGAAAATTTAGAGTAAATAGAATGTCTCTGCCAATTCCATTCAAAATTATATAGAATGTTCAAGGAAATTTCTATATCGAATATCACCAATTATCTATGTATATCCATATTAAAATGGTTCCCCGATCTTTTCAATCTTCTACTAAATAAAATTTGTCACATAAACTTATTTTTTTAGGGTTTTAGCTTAAATAAAAGCCTTGATATATATATATATATATATATATATATATATATATATATAAATATATACATATATATATATATATATATATATATATATATGTATGTATATATATATATATATATATAATATATATATATATATATATATATATATATATATATTTATATATATATATATATATATATATATATATTTATATATATATATATATATATATATATATATGTATATATATATGTATATATATATATATATATATAAAATAGGACGGGTTAATTTTTTTTTTTTTTTTTTTTTGATGAAGCGTACAAAAATCTATAGGTGATTCTGAGAAATTTTGCTGAAGAGACCATAGCTCTAAGTCGGATGTGGAGCACCCCAAAATATTAAAATAGAAATTTTTCCATATATACATAGAACAATTTAATTAAATTCGTTATAAAATCTGGGCTTGTTTGAAAGGTATTTTTATCACCTTTCAGAATCTGTATTGATACCAATATTTTTAGTAGAGATATAAGGAATTTTTTGTCGAAAAATAGCCTAAAATTAACTTTTAACTAATAAATTCTAAATTCTCTTCGATTTTTTTCGAATTTTTTTTTTTCAAATTAATAAAGTTCATATAATTTCTAACAACTTTTATTGCGATTAATTTTTTCAAGAACCATCAACATCGTCTGCGGTGTCTTCGCTTATGGAAGCAACAACATCAACAAGTTTTGACTATAGATTGACTAACATGCCGCATCAAGATATTGTTCTTTTTGGTTTATCAAGTGATTCAAATGATCTTAGTTTGCCTACTAAATGTGACATTTTAAAATATTATTTTTTATTAATTGATCGTGCTAAATTTGAAAAAATTTTCTCGTATAAAACTTTTACTCCTCACGTAACAGATAAATTTATCCAAACTTGGTGTAAATTAAATACTGAAATCATTAATAGAAAGAGTGTTGTAGAAAAATTCACTAGTTTGCTTCATAAATACCAGAAACATGTATAACATAGAAACAAAAGAGAGGAATTTAAAGCATTGGTTGATTCAATAAACTAATTATTTTATATTGGCAAATTTAATTGTAAATTAAAAACAACAGAATGCTCGTGTGGATTGATTCCAGAACATCTAAAAGAATTTATGATACCTTAAATTTTGCTATGATGTGTGATAGATTCGCGTGTTTCAGATAGAGTCGCTTCGTATTTAGCAACAGCTTTATTCGAAGATATAAATTTTAGAGATTTTCATGGTAATCTTGTTATTATGGATAAATCAAAAGTGGCTAGAGAAAAAGTTAAATCTAGAGATACAGTGCTTCGTACACGATATACAAATTCTTCCATAACTGCATTCTCTTTCGATGGTAGAAAAGATGACTCATTAACTACAGAGAAAATTAATGACAAATTTCATACCACTATTTTAAAAGAACCGCATTTAGTTGTTCTGAAAGAGTCCTATAATGAGTTACTTGGACATGCGAATTTGGGTAGTCAAGAAGATGCAAAAACCAAACACAGAAAACTGAATGAATTTTTTGACAATGAAATCTTAACAATTGATCAATTAATTGGCATATGCAGTGATGGTGAGCCAGCAAATACTGGAACAGAAAATGGTGTTTTACGATTATTTTAAAAACAGTTCAATAGACCAATTCACTGGTTTATATGTCTGCTTCATTTCAATGAACTGTCATTTCATCATTTATATGAAGCATTGGACAAAACAGTTACTAGTGGACCACGAGCAGCATGTGGAAAGTTATTCAAAGCTATTCAAGAATGTGAGAAATTGCAGGTATGTAACACTTTATTTTTTTAATATCATCATTTATTATCATTATTTATTGTCATTATTTTAATTTTTCGATTGGAACAAAGTTAAAATAAAATAATTGCATTTTAATTGATCTAAACATTTCATTTTTCATGTAGTAGCTGATTTTGATCCAATACCACTGGAGAAAATGCCTGCAATGATGGATCATGAACATGAGCTCGAACTATCAATAGATGTTAAATATTTATATCAAATAGCTAAAGCAATTTCGAATGATATTGTTCCAGTTGATTTAGCTAACGTTAAACCAGGACCAATTGCACATTCTCGTTGGTTAACCAAAGCAAGTAGATTACTACAATTATATGTAACAACTAATATACCACCGACCAATTTAAAAACTTTATGTATATATATATATATATATATATATATATATATATATAAATATATATATATATATATATATTGTTTGATAACAACAATAGAAGAGCATGATATGCGATAAACTATTAAGTGCTTTGTTACCATTCATTTATTATGTTGTTGCATGCACTAGATTTCTGGAAGCTCATCTATGGCAGTTTTCTTCTTATGTGGAGTGAAGCCCACAGAAATGAATTTTATTTATCCATAATATTTGCATTTTCATTACAGTTTAAATTATATATTTAAGTGTTCAAGATTTTTTCTTTTACAGCTTAATAATAAATATATATTTACAAAATTTCTATATATAGATATATACAACATATAATTGGAGGAGAAATTTGGCAAAAACCTATTTGAATTTATTCTTAAACTACTTAACCTACTTAAAACTAACTACAGACTAGATGAAAACCTAAGATGATACTAGATCATTGATATGGGCGAATTCAGAATTCAGGCATCGAGTAGTAAAATTTTGTGTAAGTCTATTGATCTTATCTTGAACTAGTTCCAAGTCCGCAATATCATGAAGGCGTGATGTTGAGAAAAACCAAGGAAGGTTATATATAAGCTTTAAAAGCTTATTTTGAGCTATTTGCAGTTTTTTAATATGGCAGGATGCACTAGTTGACCAAACAGGTACTGCATAGAATATTACAGCGTGAAAAATGGACTTTAGAATGAGTTTTTTATTGTTAATGTTAAGGCTAGATTTCCGATTTATAAAAGGGTATAGGATACGGGTTAACATGTTAACTTTATTAATTATGTAAGGTATATGGTCTTTAAACTTCATTTTTGGATCGAGCATAATACCAAGATATTTTACTTTTTGTTCCCACTGTATAGAGTTATTATTTATAGTAATATTGGTCTGTGGTATATAGCATGCTTTTCGTTTCCTTGTGAAATATATCGCTTGTGTTTTTTCATAGTTAAGCATAATTTTCCATTTATTGAAATAAGATAAAATATCAGATAATGCTCTTTGTAAATTTGCTATTATATCAGCAGCCAAAATCTCAGAGCAAAGTATTGCTGTGTCGTCAGCGAATACTGACAAAGTGCAGTAGTCCAAATGAGGAAAATCAGATGTATATAGATTATAAAGGACAGGGGATAAACATGACCCTTGAGGACAACCAGCAGTTATGGGATGACTTTGAGAATGGTGTGAGCCAATGTGAACTTTGAAAGAACGAGAAGTGAGAAAACTGAGAATAATTTTTGTCAATGCTATTGGGAAATTTAAATTTATCATCTTGAAAACGAGGCCTTCGTGCCAGACTGAATCAAATGCAGCTTTGACATCTAATAGAACCATGCCAGTTGATTTTTGATTGTTGAAATTCGTTTTTACCAAATTTCTAATTCTTATCAAGGGATGAGTTGCACATTCTCGTTGGTTAACCAAAGCAAGTAGATTACTACAATTATATGTAACAACTAATATACCACCGACCAATTTAAAAACTTTATGTATATATATATATATATATATATATATAAATATATATATATATATATATTGTTTGATAACAACAATAGAAGAGCATGATATGCGATAAACTATTAAGTGCTTTGTTACCATTCATTTATTATGTTGTTGCATGCACTAGATTTCTGGAAGCTCATCTATGGCAGTTTTCTTCTTATGTGGAGTGAAGCCCACAGAAATGAATAAATGTTCGGAAGAAACAATTGCATTTGGTATTTCTTCCTTGCATGCGAGAAACGGAGTGCATTTTGCACATATCTTACCGTCTAAGTTTGAAAAAATGGAGAGGAGATAGTTGCACAAAAATTGAAGTGACTGCAAATAAAGATGAAATTCAGCAGAGATTAAAGTTGACGTTGTGCATAAATGTGGACGCAGTGAAGCAAGGCACAACAAACGATGGCAATACAGCAAGAAGGTTTTTCGAAAATCCAGCCAAAACTGCAGACTTAATTGGCATAAAAGAAGAGCTAATACATAGATTTAAAATTATTTTGACCGCAATAAATTGTGATACAGCGGTCGACACTAAGAATTTATATATATATATATATATATATATATATATATATATATGTATATATATATATTTTTTTTTATGTATATATATATATATAAATAAGTTGCATTGTGTTAGTAACTGATGTTCTGCGGAATGCCTGAACCGATTTTGTTTCTGCAAAGTTTATATGAAAGGTGACGTCAATACCAAGGTTTATATGTATATACGGTTTGTATGTGTATTGGTTCATGAGTTATAGCCATCTTAGTGAATACTGCAATCATTTCGAAATATTTGAGCTATTATTTTGAAAAACTGAAATACAAATAATTTTTAAATTCATTACATTCAATTTTAGTCAAACCATGAATTCAATTTATATACTTAGCTATTCTAAATCACAACTTCGGGGATCTATGAAATAAATCACATATAAATACATCACTAAAAACTTAAATATTTAAAAACATTATGCACAGCCCACGTCATATGCATGAGTACGCGAATAAGAAATCTGTTGGAGCTTTGGAAAGATCAATGAAAGATCTCCGAGATAACTCAGAGTTGTTTGGTGGTGCGTTGATTTTATTGTCAGGCGATTTTAGGCAAACATTGCCCGTCATTTCTAGATCGACAGCTGCCGATGAAATTAACGCTTGCTTAAAGTCTTTATATTTATGGAATGATCCATCTACTGACAAGTTCTCTAAGCAATTGCTGAAAATTGGGAATGGTGCAATGCCTGTTGATGACACTGGATTGATAACATTGCCAAATGATTTTTGCCGTTTCATAAAGTCAAAAAAGGAATTGATTGAATGTGTTTCACTAACATAGCACAACAATATACATGCCATGCATGGTTGAGTGCCAGAGCGATTTTAGCGGCAAAGCACAAAAATGTTACTGAATTAAACATGGCTATACAATCAAAGATTCATGGCGACGTGGTGTTGTGCAAGTCTGTCTATACTGTTACCAATGAAGAAGATGTTGTGAATTATCCAACAGAATTTTTTAATTCGTTGGACTTACCATTATTGCCTCCGCATAATCTCCAATTAAGAGTTGAAGCCCCTATTATTATGCTTTGCAATATCAATCAACCCCGTTTGTGTAATGGTACAAGCCTTGCTATTAAAAAGTTGATGGCTTATATAATTGAAGCTACTATTTTAACTGGAAAATTCAAAGGTGAAGATGTATTCATTCCACGCATCCCAATGATTCCTTCTGATATACCATTTGAATTTAAACGACTTCAGTTTCCTGTTCGCCTTGCGTTTGCGATTTGTGGAGTGAATTTAGGGTATCCCGTTTTCTCACATGGACAGTTGTATGTAACCTGTTCGCGCGTTGGCAAACCATCGGTTTTGTATATTTACACCGAAAATGGAAAAACAACAAATGTTGTGGTTACCACAGAGCATTACAATAACAACAGTGTATCACTGATTTAAATGAATTCGAATTAATTTTTGTATTTGCTTTTTTGCACTACGAAGTGTGCAGGGTGTTCGCTAGTAATTAATACATTTGTTTGAGTTTTGAGGTTATTTTATATTAATATATATTGTTCGATATATCACCAACCGAAAACTCGAACAAATTTATTAATTATTGATGTATTTATATACATATTACCTTAAAAAATAATTTCATGGAAACAATTCCATCAAGTTTGCAGTACTAAAATAACATCCATAGTATGTATTTGTGCGCACACACTTGCATATAAATAATATATAAACAACTTTGGTGATGATTTATTGTAATAATTAATTCATTACTCTAACACTTTGACAGTTTTCATAACAACAAAATAATGAACTGCCACATCTTCCCATCTTTATCCTTTTGTGTTAAAGTTTGCTGCCCAATGATATACCGGAAGGAAGTTTTGTATAAGAAACTCACAAAAAATATCATTCAAGTCGCGTGTCAAGCGTTTGGTCTCAATTCTACATGCAGACAAAATAACATTAATTCATTTATTTTGGTTGCTGTCATGTTTGTAAATTTAATATATTTTATGTGCAGTTATAACGCACAAACATAATAATGGCATAATAAGCTCATATCGTTAGAACCCAAGAAGATGGAGCAAGAGGCTACTGAGCACAATTGTTTCTCCACCTCCAAAAGAAGAATATCTTCTTGATTCGATATATTGAAGAGAGTGTGCCATATTTGACCCAGCATATAAATCATTTAAGGCGTAGCTGCAATCAACTTATACATCAAATACTTCTTGAACGTTGTATAATATAGATCGTTCTATCGACTCAAATAAGGGTCTCCTACATTCCTCTAAATTAAACTTTTTTAATCTTATCCTCAAACCTTTTACTTAATCGGTCGCAAATATTCTTTTACTATTATTATTATGACCATATACTGCTCATAATATTATGAAGTATATATCCTATTCTACCAGATTTCAAATAGTATTATGTATGATATTTTCTATTTAGTATTATATATGATACTGTCAAAATAGTTTAACCCCAAAATTTCTTATATAATTTTTATATAATCTCTAACCACTAATCAAATAAAAAGTCTTCAGATTAATAACCAAGAATCACTCAAAACTTCAATTGTTCCTTTTGGTATATCGTTCTTTCTTCATCCATTGCTCAGTGATCCTTTCAGGAATCCATTCCGCCATCGATTTTGGAGTTGGAAAATTTATATCTTATTTAGTACGCAGAAGTAACCAACTAAACCAAATTGAAACACATTTGATATTTTTTAAAGAAAATTTATTGGTGCTAGGCATCAAGGAAGCTAAAATACAACTCCAGATCTGTAAAAACCAATTATTTTTATGTTTCAAACATATTATGTAATCAAACATATTTTATTTATTACAAATAAATTCATTGGCAGTGAAAATGAATCAAAACCAAAAATATTGTTCCAGGGTTGGACAATTCATTTTTTGGTGGGTTGATGTCCGGGAAAAAGTCATAAATAGGTTCCTATTGAGAACCAGTACAATCGAAAATACGTTTCCAGAGCTAGGAAATTGAAGCTTATTTTTTGTATATAAAACTACTCATCTAAAACTAATTTTCGTTTTTTAATTAAACCTATTTTATACTTCAGAAAGAATTAAACTTGTGTTAATAATCAAACAAAATCAAAGATTTAATTATATGGCTAGGCAATTACACTTTTTTTGGTATATACTAAAGGTGAGCGCAAGATGTTAAAAAGTGTACAATATTGCATATTTTTGAAGCACAAATATTGATTGTATTTGAATGGGAATATGACTAAACAGCAAATGCAGAGAACAAGAGAGCAAGCAACCAAAAAATCATAGCACCTCATTTGAGTGGGCAGTTTTATCAAGTGTGCAATATATATGTTGTACACTCCATACTGTGCAATAGTTCATTTTACTTACACTTCTTTGAGTATACATTTTTTTTTTAAATTGAAAAATCTAAATTAGATATATTTATTCATGAATAAACGTAAAAAAATTCAAGCTACTACTGTTTTTAGAATGAGAACAAATCAAATAAAAACTTATGAATAATAAAAAAAGTATTGATCAAAATTAAAAATTTTACTAATAAAAAAAAAGATTTCCAATTACAACTCATTTTCTAAAACCTGATTAATACGTTTTCCATCATCAGCGTACGAATCAATATAAAATAAATTAAATGCAAAGTACAAACCGTTGCTTTTAATATCATACATCTACATAAGTACATGTTGTCTCCTATAACAGTATTTCATAACAGGAGACACTATTGAAACACACAATTCAGTACTGAAATTTTATTTTCAACAACATCAAATATTGCATTATTTGGAAGAAGAATAAATGCTATTGTATGCTTTTTATTTAAGAGAACAGCAATATTTGTGTACTCATGAAATCAAGCACAAAAAAAGAGAGGAATTCATTAGTGAACATTATGAACTTGGTCCAACAAGACATTTTATGCTCACGTTTAGTATATACACATAACTGACTTACGTCGGGTAAAGTTAAGGGCATAAGATTCATCTACAGCCGAATATACTTATATAGCACTTTTACTTGATTTAATTATCAATTAAATTTTAATTTTTATGAGAGGAGGAGTATTTTGCATATATTTTTAAAATCATCAAATAAGCATCTCATGAGCATTAGAAGTTAAATTTTTCTGTTTTCAAGTCAGTAACAATGTCAACTATTATATAACCAATGATTTCAAGGAAATATATGCATGTGTACATGTATAACTGACGTACTAAAGAGTTGCGCGAGATGTTCTAAATTGTATGTGTTTTATTTTAAACCACATGCTTTTAAGCACTGTACTTCAGCCTTCATGCAAATAGCAAAACGTATATAACAAAACTAAAACGAATTTAGCATCATACTAAGCATTTTTCAATACAGCTTTTGTAAACTACAATATCAACATAATAATATGAACAAATATTATTTGTTTTCGTTTTTCTGATATTTTTTTTATAACTTACCGGTTTATAGATGATACACTAGGCACATTGTCTTGAGAACATATACCTTCCGACAAAAGTCTATCTCGTATTTCCCAAGCGAACATGGTGGGGTTTTCTCGCTTATAATTAGCTATTGCATCTACTACGGGGGGTGTGGCTACCTTTGGCTTGGAACCGCCAATAACTCCTGCTTTAAAGCTACCAGTCTCATAATATCTAAACAAATGAAATAATATACAAAAGAAATATATGTATAAATACATACGAGTATATAATGAACATATGTGTTATTACATTTGCATGTAAAAAGTGTTTTTTAAGCAATATAACAATTTAACTTGCAGAAAATCGCAAAATAAATAAATATCAATTTTAAAAACTTTATTCAAAAGAGTAACATATAAATATATAGGATGGCAGTTACATTATCTAGTTGTCCCATATTAGTCCACTGTTAGGAGCATTGCTGGCCTTATCACGAAAAAAAGATCTTACTTTGCTCTAAAACTGATCCTGTACTGCAAGAATGGGTACCGACTGCAGCTTAATAATATGAGAAAACACCTGTTGATATAAAAATGACTATTTTGAAAGCAAAGGAACAATGCAGCATGACTGAAGGTTATAAATTAAAATAAATGTAACTCATTTACAAAGCAAATATATAAAGTAACAAATAAATTCAAATACTTAATGGTATATCCAAGACTTGTTAGTTTGGTTGCATCGTTCGTGATTTACATTGTCATAATTTAACTACTTTCTACTTAAATCAATTACTGCTAATAAGCTTGCTCCAAGCATTTCTTGGCTTTTATATACAGAAAGGGTTCAATAAACTTTCAATTTGTTTTATAGACATTTATGATAAATGACTCCAACAGATGAAATATTTAAACTCAGACAAAACAAGTCAGCTGTTAATTCGTAGTTTAGAACAACGAAAATCACCGCTAAAAATTAAAAATCTCATGGTTTTCAGAACACCAAGGATTCACCTTCGTGTTTTTAAAACCATTAATCATTTCGGACCATGCCTGTATTTTGTTTAAAAAACTAAATAACAATTCAGATCAGAAATGCTTTGTCATTTGTTTTCCTATACATTTTTAATGTTGGAAAACCATAAACAAAGCTTAACTATGATCCAAAACAAGTCGAGGCAATGAGTTTTCTACAAATATGCTTCTGTGGTTAGTAAAATGAAGCTAAATTATATTTTTGTAAGCGACAATGAGCGGATTCAATAACTGTAAACCTTCGTGGTATTTAAAATACATTATTTTAATGTTATTGGAAGTAATTTATTAGCTACTGGCCTACCGTGTTCTATGTAAATAAAAATGCAATTTTTATTTTATATTTGTCCCAAGTATGAAATAAAAATTGCATTTTTATTTACATAGAATACGGTAGGCCAGTAGCTAATAAATTACTTCCAATAACAATAGAAAGAAAATTTGGCCATCTAAATATTATAACTAATTACAATATTTTATTTCACAACAAGAATAATAATCTGTATCTTTAAGCAATTGGCATAATCTGTTGGCGGTTGATGTATTCTCTGATAGAGGAATACCGCTTTTAAATGTGATATACATGAAAACGGCATCATTAGCGTACAATAAACTGTTCCTCATCGCTATCGATTTAGCGATGTCGCTTTTAAAATAAGTTAGTACCTGACAACACGGCTATAATTTTTACTAGAGGCATTTGAAGTCGGTAGCTTGCTGTGGTCAGACAGCAAGCATAATAATGTGTGAGATTAACAAGCCAACATAAATCGGAGTGTTAAGCAGCGTTTGTGTTTACAGTACATTTCACGATGTAAATACACTTGGAATGTGCTGTAAATATGCACCCTACAGCTAACGTGACACTTGACGCTTCGATTTAGTTTGGCCTGCGCGTGATATATATATATATATATATATATATATATGTATATATGTATATATATATATATATATATATATATATATATATATATAGATATATACATATATATATATATATATATATATATATACATATATATATATATATATATATATATATATTTTTTTTAATTATATCTTTAATTATCAATATATGAACTATGGAAATAATTTAAAACAATGATATGAAAACATTTCAGGACCTCAGTCGCAAAGCAGCTCTGAGTCAGTCAACATCAAGCCTTGTGCAACCAGACCACTGATTATTTACTCTCTTTCGAGAGTTTTGTGTCTCAATCGCACTAGTTAATTTCGACGCCTCAACTAACTGTATTGATGTACAGTTCTTATGAGAAATTTTCCGTGGTTAACCAATTTCCTACTTCCTATAAAATAAGGGCTAACAACATTGCCGTTATATGGTCTCAGTCACTAACTGGCATCTGTAAACCAAATACTTTACAAATTTACTTAAAGTAAAGTATTTTATATAAAATATATATTTCAGGATCTGATGAATACTTCTTTTACATACCTTGATAGAATTTTGGATACACAGCCATGACTGACACGCAATTGACGTGATATATCACAGGGCCTTACACCATTGTGCGCTAATTCAACAATTCTTTGACGCACGACATCTGGCAGAGGTCTACCATTAACAAAAACTCCACCAAGTTGATTGACACCGCCATGACCTATTTGGAAAAAAAAGATTATTTGTGAAAACATGAAATGTACATATAGTATTTTTTTAAATCTTTTTTTTAATTTGTCCTTTAAAACCTAGAATATACAATAACAATGGAAAACGTTTTCCAATCTCTAAGACAAATTTTTTTCACACTATATTCGCGATTTAACGAGAGGTTATATTTTTTCCTATGTGTACCTTATATTACGAACAAAAAAAATTTAATGTATTCAATGTAAAGAATTTGTGCAAAAAAGTTAAAAAAAAGAAATATATATGTACGTAAAGCCAAAATAGAGGAATGGCAAAAATATTTGTATGTACAATGTTATAAGAGACGCTTTATAAAAAAAATGAATTAATAGAAAAATTTTCTGGCATGTAAAAAAATTGTCGCTCACCAAAATCCAAATTTATACGTTGCAAATCCTGTATTTAGTTTTGTTTACAAAAATATTCTGCCTTCTATTTTGCATACTACTTCATTTTTGTAAAGTTAAAATCAAAATGCCAAAAAAAACCTTTACTTCTTAAAGAAAAATTAAACAATATACACGATTATTAAATGGGCGAATGGTTAAAGGACCAACTATAAACATATTTACTTATTGAACACTGGCTTGAGTTTCGAACAGTGTTCATCCAGGAACCTTAAATTAAATGCAGGCTAACCACAAATATCTCATAAAAAAATTGTTTAGTGAGAAAAAGTCCTGCAATTTTATATATCTCGAGAACTAACAAATTAAAAGCGTCATTATTGCATTTTAAAACACAAATAAGTTTGTAAAATAATATACTCTCTATACTTGTTTTGCAGTCAAATAAATAAAAAGTATTATTAAGTTCACATCTAGACACTTTCTGAATCTTTGGTGAAAGCTTCTCGCATACATCGTTTTTCGAAAACGATTAAATACGATTACGCCATTACATTAAAAATGTCAGAAAGTAAAACTCGAAGTCGAAAAATAATTAAAAATGATAAGAAACGTAAGTCCCGTGTCAAAAAAGGAAGTTTTGGTGCTTGAATTATTTTCAATTCCCTTTTTTTAAAACCCCGTTCAAACGAAAATTTTTATCCAATGAATTAAAAATAAAAATTTTGGATGGACTTCAAAATCAAGAGAGGATAAGTGATATTGCCAGACATTTTAACCTAAATGAGTCAACAATAAGAACTATCAAACAAAACGAAGAAAATATTAGAAGTTCGGTAGCATCTGGATCCTCTGTAGTCGCGCAAGTAACTGCTCGTCCTAGACCGACCGCAGATAATGGAGAAAATGCAGCAACCGCTTATGGTGTGGATAGAAGACATGACAAAAAAACGATTGCCCTTGGGTGGGAATGTAATTAAGCATAAAGCACTAAATATCTCATAAAAAATAGTTTAGTGAGAAAAAGTCCTGCAATTTTATATATCTCGAGAACTAACAAATTAAAAGCGGCATTATTGCATTTTAAAACACAAATAAGTTTGTAAAATAATATACTCTCTATACTTGTTTTGCAGTCAAATAAATAAAAATTATTATTAAGTTCACATCTAGACACTTTCTGAATCTTTGGTGAAAGCTTCTCGCATACATCGTTTTTCGAAAACGATTAAATACGATTACGCCATTACATTAAAAATGTCAGAAAGTAAAACTCGAAGTCGAAAAATAATTAAAAATGATAAGAAACGTAAGTCCCGTGTCAAAAAAGGAAGTTTTGATGCTTGAATTATTTTCAATTCCCTTTTGAAGTTGATTGAAATTTTACACAGAGATATCTGTTTAAAAATATTTTCGTTTTCTTTTACTTCCCAATTCTGAAATTTTTTACAGTATATTTTGAGTTAAAAAACTCAAAATGTAAGCAGTACAAACTTCCTTGTGTTACCCTGGAATAACCATTCACATCATTAACAGTGAGGGTTGGCTGAAGTAGTAAGACACAAGACTACGATGCCTTAGGTTCCGACTTCGACTCCGCACTCAGTCGTGAATATGATGTAAAGTTTTTCGGGTCAATATTTTTTGCCGGGTTGTCTCAATGTCTTTGAATATTACCGACAGCGATTAACACCGTTATGTACTAAAAGAACAGAATACCCTTCTCCGTCGGTACCTGTAGCAAAAAATTCACCGGCGAAGTATAGAATGTAAAAATAGCTACAACGAAATTCTCTGTCCTCTTATCTGTCCTCCTAACTCTATCCACTCCTATGTACATATAGGGTTCTGATCCTATTCTTAAAAAAAATTACTGCGACCTTTTTTAACGACGGCAGCTAAAGTGCAGCCGTCGGATACAAAAGATAAATGTTTATTGTTTAACAAATAGAGCGTTTTGGTATTAAAAATTAACTAAAAATGGTGTATTTAATAATAAAAAAGTGTTGAATAGTTCTCAGTGTCTCGCACTACTAACGTAAAAACAAACAATTTATTTTTATATGTAGAATTATACTTCACCGCGTTGTTATTTATGAACTTTTTTCAGCAAATTGGCGAGAAGTCGCCTTATAGGGCTATTAGACAGGCATACATGTCGGCAGACATGTACGTTGGCGAAGTTTGAGTTTTGTTATTACACTGTTGAACATACTTCAGTACCAGTGTGGCCATACCAAAAATATTTTACAGCTAACTAAGCTTTAAAATAATGCTAAATAGAATTCTAAACTGCTGTACTAACTTTTGTTACTTTAGTTAATATATCCTTATAAATGGTTTATTTTTCATAATGCTTCCCAATAAACACTTATTGCACATCATTTCAATGAAGCAAACTGATTAAAAAGTAACAGAATATATATTGAAGTACATGCACATATTTATGTACATTCATACAAGTAAAGGTTTTTTTAAGAAAAGGTATCATTAAATTCAATATCACATTATATTATTATAATATTAAGAAAAAATTAAGTAACTTCAACCATAAGTCGCTATTAATAAGTATTTCAATAGAATTTGTATAACATCTTTTAAAATTAATTTAAATTACTCTTCAGCTTCTGAAGATTCGTTCGATATATCATTATAATATATATATATATATATATATATATATATATATATAGGTAAACCTCCTATAACGCGGTTTCGCTACAACTCGCTTCAGAATGTGCGGATATTTTCTTACAACGCTACTCTTACAACGTGATTTTTACGAAAATTTTTTCAAATATTTACTATTTTAATTAGAAAAAGGTTTTCTTGCCCAAATAAAATTCTTTGCATTTTGTCCATACTTTGATTCCTATCTTTTTTATAGCATTGCCACCCTACATTTGAACATGTGTTTACAAAGTGACAAACAAATCCATACGTAATTGTGTAGTCAACGACAAGATTAAAAAAAGGGGTTTCCCCCCGGTTCTAACATCACACAACGATTTATGCTACTTTCATTTGATGTAATAAGTTTTTTGTTAGTTTGTTGTCGGCATTGCAAATAAAAGCATCAATCTAAAGCGTGTAAAAAATTGCGAAAAAATATTCAGTCTTTTTCCAGTTAAATTATAAAAAATTTGTGAAACAGTTGTTGTTTTTTTCGTAAAAGAGTTTTGATCAAATTATTTTAAGGTGAATAAGTAAGTTTCTTTTAAACCTTATTTATATGTACATACATATGTAACTTTATTTAAATGCAAATAAATTTTTAAATTTAGCCACAAAAATGCCGAATGAAAACAAAACCCCGTTAAAACGACAATTTTTATCCAGTGAATTAAAAATAAAAATTTTGGATCGACTTCAAAATCAAGAGAGGATAAGTGATATTGCCAGACATTTTAACCTAAATGAGTCAACAATAAGAACTATCAAACAAAACGAAGAAAAAATTAGAAGTTCGGTAGCATCTGGATCCTCTGTAGTCGCGCAAGTAACTGCTCGTCCTAGACCGACCGCAGATAATGGAGAAAATGCAGCAACCGCTTATGGTGAGGATAGAAGACATGACAAAAAAACGATTGCCCTTGGGTGGGAATGTAATTAAGCATAAAGCACTAAAAATATTTAATTATTTAAAGGAAACAGGACAATCGTAAATCGATGAAGGCAATCATCAATTCGTAGCTAGTAATGGATGGTTTGGAAAATTCAAAAAAAAACATGCACTTCACAATTTAAAAATACAGGGAGAAAGTGCATCCGCAGACGCAGATGCAGCAGAAAAATATCCAGCAGAGTTCAAAAAAATGACCAAGCCAATGTTTATTAACCGATCATTAAATCCAAGATGTATGAAACAATACAAAAAAAACAACCTTCCAGTGAATTGGAGAGCCAATAAAAAATCGTGGATGACTGCCAGTTTATTTAATGATTGGTTTTATCATTGCTTTATTCCTGACCTTGAAAATTATCGAAAAAAATAACTTTGCATTTAAAGTTTTACTACTTTTAGATAATGTGCCATCCCATTCGACTGATTTAAGTCATCCTAATGTTCAAGTCGAATTTTCACCGCCCAACACCACATCGCTATTACAGCCTTTAGATCAAGGCATAATACCAGCATTCAAAGCTTACTACATTCGGAAATCCTTTGAGGTAATATTAGAGAAGATGGAGTCAGCAAATACTACGGTTAAAGAAGTCTGGAAACAATTTACAATTTTAAATTCTGTTGAAATTGTTGATGCGTCACTTAAAGAAATTCGTCCTTCAACACTAAAAGCTTGCTGGAAAGCACTAATACCGGAAATAGACGTTCAGGGCACTGTTTCTACACCAATAGAAGATGAATATAGGAACATAGTGAGGTTGGCGCATGCAGTGGAAGGTGATGGATTTGATGAAATAACAATGGCTGATATTCAAGAATTAATTGCGAACAACGACATAAACGAAGCAGATTTAGTGGCAATGACAAATGCAGAATCAGTTGGAGATAGCTCTAACGATCTTTCCGATGTTGAAAATAAAAACTTTTCACTAAAAAATATCGAGAAAGTTTTAAATATGGCAAAGCAGTTGGAAGAATATATTTTGGAGAAGGACCCTTTAAGTGACAGAGCAGAAATATTTAAACGAAATCTTCAAAACAATTTAGCTCCCTATAAAGAAATTTACAAAGATTTGCGAAATAAGAGCAAACAAACTTCAATGCACGATTTTTTCAAAGCAATAATCGTCGAAAGGATGCCCGAATCTGATAGTGGATCAAGCGCAGATTTTGAACTAGTACGAACAAAACGTTCGAAACAAATCATACTAAGTGATGAGGAGGAGTAGAAAGTTATCGTTCTATTTTGGCTTTAATTTATTATATCTTTCAACTTGAATATTTTACGTAGAATTGAAATTTTATTTTCTTTTGTTTTTGTTTAAAATGGAGTGTTATTAAATTACATAATATGTATGTTCTTCTGACTCAACAAATAAATACACAAAATTATATTAAGCACATATTTTTACTATACAAATTCCAACATTTTAATGAAAATTTTTTTACTTTGGAACCAAACTCTGATTTTTGTATGAAGTTAGAGTCTCCTACAACGCGGTTTCCTACAACACGGAGTTTTTCAGAAACCTATTCACCGCGTTGTATGAGGTTTACCTGTATATATATATATATATATATATATATATATATATATATTAGCTATATATATATTAGCTATATATATTTCTTTATGTGTAATATTTTTCGTTATTGTGGCAACGCTATTATGTGTAAATACATACATACAGTTATACCTTTTTGAAGTATTTAGTATAAAAAGTATTTAGTATTAAATTCAAGTCTTCACCAAAATAAACGGTACATTTTGGTGAAGACTTGAATTTAAAAATTACTGAAATAAGAAAGTGAAATTTAGAAGCTGTGTTTTAAGAGGAAAAATAATTTGTATTCTAACAATCAGAAGTGGTATAATATTATTCCCGAGCTAAAAGAATTGTTGTTTTGTTATTAAACAACTTAGTGGTAAAAGTGAAAATATTGGATGCTGATCTGCTGCTGGTGTGACAGGTCGTGCAGTGGCTTAGCCGTGTGAAGATTATATTTATTGTCGAGTACGTTCTAAGAAGAAGTTGCTGCTGTGGTGCGTTAATGTAACAAGTGACTTGGGTTGTTGAGATAGCAAAGTTTACGTTGCTCTGTCGCTGTAAGGATGGTTCTGTAATCCAGAAGCACAGGCGTGCGGAATCGTAATTCTATTGCTGTAATCAAGAAAAGATACTGTTGTTCGTGTGGGACGCTGGCACAATCGTCAACATGGTTTCTTGGATAGTAGTAAGAAATTTGATTTATTTTATTGTGTGGAAAAAGGGGTTGCATTTAGTAGAGTGAACGATATAGAAAATAAACATGTGCTGATGAAAAGGCTCACAATGAGTATGGAAGGTGGAGTGATTCAGGTCAATACCAATTTCAACGTGGTTCCAGACTTACACAGATCGTAAAGAAAACGAAGGTGATGCTGCATCTTGGTTCGAGTCCATAAAGGGTATGAGTGAATTGTATGGTTGGTCCGACTCCTTTCGTCTAGAATTAGTACGTTCAAATTTAATTGACGGTGCGTCTGACTGGTTTTGTTCTTTATATATTAGAACGTGGAGAGGTTTTGAAATAGAATTCAATAAAACGTTTATCGGTAGAGAAAGTGTCGCCGGACAGTGGTCAACTTTGTTGAATTATAAACAAAGTAAATACGAAGATGTTTTCGATTATTACTTCACCAAAAAGAGATAATGTGACAACCTTAAATCGTCATTTGTAGAAACCAAATCACAAATAATGCAGGGTTTATACGATCGCGAATTAAAAACGTTTTTGCTATGTAAAACTCATTCAGATTCAAATGTCTTGTTGGCTCACATTCGTGAATTTAATCGTACGATGCGAATTTAAGTGGGAAATCGCATTGTGGCTCCCAATGAGCATATTAAGCAAGAAGAAGGTGTTAAAGATACGACACTAAAAGTCAAAGACTCTGTGGAGGTTACTTGTTTTCGATGTAATATGAAAGGGCACAAAAAAAATTGTACGTCAGCAATTGTTTGCCAAAAGTGCAATAAACCAGGGCATATCAAGAAAAACTGTTTTGGGAATGAGGCCGATATTAAGAAGAAGGAACGAACAAGCGCTCAACATAAAAACTGTGCTGTCGCAAAGAGTAACGATGAACCTGTCTTGATGAATGAAAAATGTTTCTTCGACGCGTAAATAAATGGAAACCATAAACTAATTAGACATGACAACTGTGTATGTAGTGGTAATGTTTTCGACCGATGTTGCGAGAGGGACAGCAAATTTCTTTGTTTGATGTCTCTTTTCTTTTTCTTGTCGATAGGAAATGACATATTTTTGTTTACAAAAAGTTAAAATTTCTTGGTAGGATTATTGGTGAAAAATTTAAAATAATAAAATTATCGTAAAATTTGGTGCTTGAAATTGGTAATTTATGGGTGAAACATTATCTACTCTTTCGTCCACGAATTACCAATTGTGTGAAATGCCAAAAAAGCACACAAAAACAAAAAAATCGGTGGTGGTAGCAGCAAAAATATGTAAGTAAATTTTTCTTATACATATATAAATTTAATAATATCTAAAACACTTTTATTTTTCAGGAGCCAATGATATGCAAATGGTATAGAGAATTAGGAATTTGTTTCCGAATTATACGACGTATATTTTGTGTGATGTGTATAATATAAAATAGTGATATTAGTGCGGTGAAGTTATTCCTCCTTTCCACCAGTGATCAAGTGAATATAAAAATGGTAGGAAGAATATGTAAGTGTGTTTTTAAATTAATTAAAGTGAGAGAAAAAAAATTTATATGAATGTTTGTATCGGAACATAGGGCAAAGCACTAAGTTCGTGTGCTTTTATGTAGGATATATGGCTTTGCTTTTTGTCCCGGAACATGTTGAGAAAAAAATGGTTTAGGCCTATTGGGGAAGCCAGCCATTTAAAAAAATTGGCAACGCACTGAGTGTAGTACCTCTATGGTAGTGTGGAAACCTACACAATATCAATAAGTTTTGTTAATAAATAAATAAAATTTAGTAGTACATTTTAAAGAACTTGAATTTTTATTGAGAGTAAAATAAATTTAAGAACATTACTGCATGGTGTTTATCAATATTTTTTATACGTATAAATTTTGAATCTTAAAACCATCACAATTGCATTTACTTTAACAATTTTCGACTCTAATGTTTTCCAGCTACTTTCAGATTTGTTTCCAATAACCTTTTTCTTTAGCGAATTCTTTGTAGACAGTGTGACCCTAAAAGAAATATAGAAATTTCGATTAATACTTTTAAATTAGGTTTAACAAACCATTAATCTGATAGAGATTACATTTATAAGTTTCACATTTTTTATAACAGAATAATACTTACATTATATACACTCTTGCTTATTCCTATACAATCCTTTCGTTTCTCTGATATGCAGTTCACCAATTGCTTTTAGATCTTTATGCAAGTTATGAAACAGTCTAACATTCATTCAGCAGGTTTTCCATGATTTGTGCTATAACCAAAAATTTATTTTCATAATGTTGGTTTCCAATTTTCTTATTTGCCACTAAAATTGACAAAGGCGCTCAGGTTGGAAAAACACCATTTCATAAACGATAAAAGAAAATTGTTATTTGTTTTAAATAAATAAATATGTTGAGAAACATAAATACCTTTACATCTATACAGCAAATTATCAGTTAAAAAATAATATATTTCGAAGGACTGGGAAACATGAAGGATTCGAAGCCACAGTAGCATCGGGGTGTAGAATAGGCACACGGATCTGTTGGAAATTAGCAGTAGTTTTGTGCAAATGCTCATTGAAGTCAACGCAAGCCTAGTACGGAAACATATTGAATAGTAAATTGTATATAAGTAAATTTTATAAAGGATCTATTGTAAGCATAACTTTTGCTAAAAATAAATAATACGTACCTACCGCCTTCTTCTAAGTCTATGGAATTTCCAATTTTGTTGCAGCAGTTCAACTTAAGTCGTACCTCTGATTAGAAATTGATTTTTTTGATGCGATCTTCTGTGACTTCAATGAAACTCTCATTCCCGGCTTAATTTATAGTTTAAGGTTCTCATTACGCCTGTGAGCATGCCTTTTTAGCGGCTTAGCCATCTATTAGCATGCACTAAGCACTTGTTTCGCCTCCCATAGTCCCATTTAATATATGTATCCAGGTTGATTACGTGATGATCAGTGCGACGATTTATATTTTAAAAACATTTAACAGTTCTTAAACCATTAACAATTACTTTTCTGAGCACTAAAATTAATAAAAATTAAAAACAAAACTAATTTACAAGAATTTCAATCCTTTGGGAATCTTGGCTCATTTTTATGTTGATTTCTTACGGTATTGACCGCCAGCCACAAATTAGGACTTTTGATATATTCTTTTATTGTTTATAAACAGTTTAATATTGTCTCTTAATCACTCAACACTTATTTTCATTATTTATTTCACAATTTTTTAACCAAACGAAATTTTTGTTGAATTTTCAACCCTCATTATGTGCGTAAATTGTAAAACATATGTTTGGAGATATATAGCCATTTTTTCTAACATATTATTTCAGCTTTGCGTATACATATTTTGTACTCGTTTGCACTATCGTTAGGCAAAAGCTGATACGGGCCAAAATGAACTGTCACTTTTGAGTTTTCTGTGTTTTCTGTGATGGAAACCTTGTGAATTCTTACGTTGATTTCGGCAGCCAGTGCGTGATGATGAAGAAGTCTGTAACAAACGAGATTGGTTTCAAACTTAATGTGGGCCCCCTGATAGTTGTATGGTAAGAGGTGTAGGTGGAGGTATGGCACATACATTACCGTGTTTGAGGCTACTTCAAAAGTCGATCAGATTTTCTGGTACCCATGGTGGATGACAGTATTATTGACATACCTTTGCTTATAGGTCAACCCTTTACGGAACAGTCCCATATCGTTTATTACAAAAAAGGAGATCATTTGCGAATTTTTTAACAAATTCATTTGGTCGAAAACAGCCTAGATTTAATAGAGATTCCAAATCTGCCAAAATTGAAAACAACTTTGTGGGTTAAAGAGGCTACCGTTTTACCACCAAATCGTTGCTGTCACTACTAGTGAAGTTGTAGACCAGGACCATGATATATTTTTCGACTCAGCCACCAATCGTAATGGATGTATAATTCCTGCTTGTGTTATAAATAGCAACCCTGATGGGTTAGCAGTTCCTGTTTTAAATTGTACGACAGGTGATATTGTCTTTAATGAAGGCGAGCGTGTAACAAAAGCAGATCTGTGTATTTTTGATGATTCTAAAATCGAAGACGAAACATCTGGTAAAGTCGAAATATCAGAAGTCTACAGAACGCAATTACTGCGTTTGCTACAGAAATATAGAGACTGTTTCGCGTTAATTATTAATGAACTTGGATGTGGTGTGGATACGAAATTTTCAGTTGAATTAACTGATAAAACTCCCATTACGTATAAGCCTTACAGGTTAAGTGAATCTGAGCGAGCTTTTTGTTACCGCCGCCACTGTATTATTTATTACATTTACATATATATTTTTCATTGCACTTAGTCCGTTTTATTATGTACAAGCCCAGGTACGCAATGATACATATGTATGTATAAGCATATATATAATAATTCGTGAATACGTTAATAATCGGTAAATGCGTTGCTCTTTTCTCTTATTGTTGAATTGCTTAATAACGGTTTCATTGATAATCGTATGATCTTTCAATATCATAATGCGTGATATTCTGGGTTTTTTTTTTTACATCAAGTTGTGATACAGTTTAAAACAAAGTTTTTTAAAGCGTGCAAACGGACAAAGTGCACTAAATAGTGATGAAATATTATTACCTCAAAAATTGTTTTAAATAAATAAAATAAATAAATTTAAGTCTGTCGCTCTTAAAAATTGTTTTGTATTCAACTTCAAACCAACAGTTCTTTAAAAAACTTTTTGAAAAGAAATATATAACAATAAAAGCTAATAGAGGCTAAATAAAAGAAATTCCTTTGAGTGTATCGTTGGACAAATAAATAAATTTAATTGTGGAAAGCAAAAACTTGCAATAAATTAAAATCAAAGTTTCACATATAAATAGACGAAATAATGTCGGAAACAGATTTTAATTGCAACAAATGCAAAGCGAGAGACACAGATGAAATGGTGCAATGCGACTCATGTGATAAGTGGTATCATTTTGGATGCGTTGGAGTGGATAATAGTATTGCAAATGAAAGCTGGAATTGTTCTTGTGTCACCAATAGAAATGATGCCTCCAACATAAACCCACAAACACAGGCGCCTGTAAAGGCTACAGCAGAGTTTACCGCAGGCTTAAAAGCATTTTCAACTTCTACGACTCACATACAATAACCCCTTTCAGATGTGCCTGGTTCATCGTTAGGGGGGAAAATCCTCAGCCATCCAAGTTATATAATGATGAATATGAAAAGAGTAATCCAATGATGGTTTCGAGAAATGTTTTGCCAACAATAGCGGCAACAGTCGACAAATACGCAAAGCAAAATTGTAGTTCTCATTGTGATCCAAGTACGTCGTCAGCTTCCTTTTCATCCCACACACAATTGAAGCTTCAAATTTTGGAAGAAGAAAAAGAGCTTCACAGGCAATCTTTGGAGAAGAAATATAGTATCCTCACGGAAGGTGATGTTTCCCAAAGTTCAAACTTCTCTTTTAATATATCTTGCTTCCAGCCTAACACAGCTCAAATAGCAGCGAGACAGGTGATCCCTTAAGAATTGCCAACTTTCGATGGAAACCCAGAAGACTGGCCTCTTTTTATAAGCAATTATAAAAATAGTACAGAGATAGCAGGTTGCACAGATGGGGAAAATCTAATGCGATTGTAGTCGTGTCTGCGGGGTCGTGCCAAAGATCTAGTCAAAAGCAAATTGCTATGCCGTCTATGGTAAATGAAATTGTACAAGCTCTTGAAATGTGCTTCGGTCGACCAGAGTATATATTAGAAAGCATGATAGCTAAAGCTACAAAAATATCTGGGCTACTAATTCTCCTGTTGTGAGACAAAAGCTATGTGATGGTGGGTCAGCAGCAGGAAACTCCTTTAAAGCATTAGAAAAAATTCTCGGTATGTATTGGGAAGCGAACGAGGACGTATTTTAATATAAGTCGAGGTTCTCGAGGCTCCGAAGGGATGTTTTACAGCCAGATGTGGTTCCCACTAAAAGAGAAGTGCTTCAGGTCCTAATGTCTATTTTCGATCCATTGGAATTTGTTTCTCACTACACAATTGGTCTCAAAATTTTGCTTCAAGAGATTTGGCGCTCAGGCATAAAATGGGATGATGAACTGCATGAGGAGATTTGTAAAAAATGGCATATTTGGCCATACAACCTACCTAAAATATCTTCCATCGCCATCCCCAGATGTTACTCAAAGTTGCTCAAAATAACGTGCCAAGTAGAGCTACATACGTTTGTCAATGCGGGTGAAAATGGATACGCTTCTGTATGCTATTTTCGTATAAAAGACAAGAACCAAATTGATGTGTCGATTGTGGCAGCGAAATCCAAAGTCACTCCTTTAAAACCAATATAAATACCTCGATTGGAGCTTCAGGCGGCATTGCTGGGTGCTCGTTTAGCAGCTAAAATTAAAACCGCACACGTCTTTGTTGCACAGACTGTTTTTACTGGTCCGACTCTAAAACCGTCCTCAAATGGTTAACAATGAACCCAAAAAAACTTTAAGCCGTTCGTGATGTATGGAGTTGGAGAAATTCTGGAGATTACGAATTTAAATCGGTCTCGTCGAGGACAATTTGTGGCTCCACGGTCCAGACTTTCTTAAATATAATGAAAATATATGGCCTAAATGTGCAGACTTAGGTGACACAAATAGAAAAGAAATTCGAAATCACTTACTGATTATCGATAAAATTACAACATTTTCTCTCAATATTAAATATTTTTCCGACTGGAAATGACTTTACATGGCACTTGCGAATGTTGTACTTTATTTAACAAAATTAAGAGCTATCATACGAGGGGACAAAATGACGCCAGGTATGTGCTTTGAAAATATACTATAAGCAAAAAATATTTTGTTCAGGTATGCCCAAGCTTCTGAGTTCTCTGAGGAGATATATTGTTTGAAAAATAAAAAGGAAATACACTCTAGCAGCACACTGAAACAGCTAAACGTATTTCTCGATGATGATGAAATCCTACGTATTCACGGCAGAGTTGAGTCTCTAAACTGCAATAATGCTATCATCTTGCCAAAAGGTCATTATGCAACGTTCCTGTTGGTCCGTAGCTATCACGAAAATTTTCATCATTGCCTGCACGAGGCTACAATATGCCGACTAAAGTTAAGAGTAGTTTACAAAAATGTTCGATCAAAATGTCAACGATGTAAAAACCAAGCTGCTGCACCTCAACCACCATTGATGGCATCGCTGCCACCAGCAAGGCTCGCTAGCTTTGAACGCCCCTTTACCTATGTTGGTATTGACTTCTTTGGCCCATTATTTGTAGCCGTTGCAAGACACAAAGAAAAAAGATGGGGAGTATTATTTACATGTCTGACAGTTCGGGCAATTCACATTGAGATAGCTCATAGTATTGATACCAGCTCGTGTGTAATGTGTATTCAAAACTTTATAAGTCGTCGTGGCTCTCCGACAGAAATATACACCGACAATGGCACAAACTTCAAATCCGTAGAAAGAACTCTCCGTGAAGAAAAGCAGAATATCACCATGCATCAAGTTTTTTCTAAATATGATGAAATCAAATGGAGATTCAATCCTCCTGCCGCACCACATATGATAGGCGCATGGGAAAGAATGGTGCATACCGTAAAATCTAGATTTTACGCCATGCTGCCTGCATATAAATTTAATGACGAGACATTGAGAAGCGCTCTGTGGGAAACTGAATTTATAATAAATTGTCGACCATTAACGTTAATGTTACCGCCGCCACTGTATTATTTATTACATTTATATATTTTTCATTGCACTTAGTCCGTTTTATTATGTACAAGCCCAGGTACGCAATGATAGATTTGTATTTATAAGCATATATATAATAATTCGTGAATACGTTAATAATCGGTAAATGCGTTGCTCTTTTCTCTTATTGTTGAATTGCTTAATAACCGTTTGATTGATAATCGTAAGATCTCTAAATATCATAACGCGTGGTATTCTGGGTTTTTTTTGACATCAAGTTATGATACAGTTTAAAACAAAAAAATTGTTTTAAGTAAAGAAAATAAGTAAATTTAAGTCTGTCGCTCTTAAAAATTGTTTTGTATCCAACTTAAAACCAACACTTTTGTTAGGGATGAAATGAAGCTCCTGAAAGATGCTGGTATTATAATTGATTCCGACTCTGATTACGCTAGCCCTATATCGATCGTACGCAAAAAGAATGTTGACGAAAGGATATGTATCGACTATCGAGCACTAAATCGTGTTACGAAAAAAATTAAATATCCCTTGCCTATTATTGCAGACCAAATTAATCGTTTACATGGCATGAAGTACTTTAGTGTACTTGACATACGTAGTTTCTATTATCAGGTAAAAGTGGCAGAAAATTCTCGTCATGTTACAGCATCTGTGACTCCAGATAGTCACTGTGAATTTTTGAGAATGCCATTTGGTGTTGCCAATGGTCCGGCTGTGTTCCAAAAGCTCATAAATTCGGCGTTAGTTCCTTTGCGTTTCACTATAGCCATGGGTTATTTTGATGATATCCTAATTCCTGCATCAAACGTGGATGATGATTAAGAAGAGCAGATTTGAAGTTAAATATTCGGAAGTGCAAGTTTTTGATGACTGCAATTGAATATTTGGGATATGAGATTAGTGATGGTGCTATTTCCCCTAGCCAGTTGAAAACAAATGCTGTTGTAAATTTTAAACGTCCAACTAATGCGCATGAAGTTCGGAAATTTATTTTTTTGACAAGCTATTTTCGCAAATTTATTGAAAATTATACAATTCTTGCGAGACCACTGACACATTTGACATAAAACGAAGTCGTTTGGAAATGGACCGAGGTCGAAGAGAACGCTTATGACATTTTGAAGAACAAATTGATTGAAAAGCCCGTGTTGTCAATTTATTGCAAGGATGATGAAACTGAGGTCCACACGGATGCTTGTAAAGATGGATTGGCAAGTGTTCTTTTACAGAAAAAGGCTGATGGCAAATTCCATCCGATAGAATACGTCAGTCGTCAAACCACAAAAGAAGAATCTCGTTACTACTCCACCGAATTAGAAGCCCTAGCAGTTGTATGGGTACTTGAACGTTTTCGTGTCTATTTAATAGGAATTCCATATGTTATTAAGACATTGTAATGCCGTGAGAAGCTCAATGTCAAAGAAAGATATTTTGCCTAGAATCGGTAGGTGGTGGCTGAAGCTTTCTGAGTACAATTTTGAAATACAACATACCCCAGGTGCTCAAAATAAGCATGATGATGCATTGAGTCGTAACCCAATAGATTCACCAGAAAATACCAATCCTCTTGCCGATATTTGTATTCTTTATTCCAGTTTAGAAACATCAGATTGGGTATTACAGAAAAATTAAATACATAAAAGAAGTTTCAGAAAAACAATCTGAGCTGTATATTGATGATAAGAGAATTCAAAACGAGTTTGCAGTCGAAAATGGTCGTGTACTTAAACTATAAGGCAGTAATAAGCTTTTATACATTCCAGATGGAGCTAAATACAAAATTGTTCAGTCTTGTCATGATGACATGGGACATATTGGAGTCGATAAAGTTGTGTCTAAAATTAGAGAGACATATTGGTTTCCAAGGCTTAGGAGCTATGTCAAGAGGTTTATAGGCGCATGTTTTGAATGTCTTTACCATAAGCAACCCGCTGGAAAGAAACAAGGATTCCTGCACCCAATTGATAAGATTGGAACACCGTTTCATACGCTCCATGTTGACCACCTAGGCCCTTTCGTTAGAGGTAAATATGGAAACATGTACATTTTAGTCATTATTGATGGCTTCACCAAATTTTGTATTCTGAAACCCATACGTAATGTCAAAAGTGATACAACAGTTCGTGCACTTAATGAAGTTATAACTGTTTTTGTATTTGTAATAATCTCAGACAGAGGGACTATCGCCCCTTCCGTAAATTTTGCAGCGATAAAGATATCGTTCACATTTTAAATGCAACCGCAACCCCAAGAACTAATGGCCAGTGTGAGAGGCTAAATCGTACCATAACCCCTATGTTAGCAACATTATCCAATAGACCAAATGGATGTGGCTGGGATCAACACGTAGGTCTTGTTCAGTGGAGTGTGAACAATAGTAACCACCATGTCTGGAAAACAATCCCATGTAATTTACTATTTAGTTACGAGCCAAGAAAACTAAAACCCAACAAGCTAGATGATGCAATCGAAAATATATATGAAAATGATGTCATTGCTTTGCGACAAAAATCAATTGATCGTATAAGAACAAACCAAGAGCACCAAAGACGACAGTTCAACAAAAGAAGATGTGCTGCTTAAAGTCGAGGCCGATTTCCGGTTACCATGGCCGAATGTTAGCTACATATATTTCTTTATGTGTAATATTTTTAGTTATTGTGGCAACGCAACCTTCATAGAATGTTCTAGAACTATTTACTATATATAAATACATAATTACAGTTATACCTTTCTGAAGTATTTAGTATAAAAATGCAAGTACGTTTTATTTTAGTGAAGAACTTAAAACTTACTGAAATAAAGAAGTGAAATTTAGAAGCTGTGTTTTAAGAGGAAAAATAAGTTATATTCTAATATATATATATATATATATATATATATATATATATTCTTATCACATTTCTTAATCATTATTTTAAAATTTGCGCAACATGAATTTACCCTTTTCAAACCACACCTTGTATAAAGTAGCGAATTCATAGGTTTAACATTATTCTATTTCGAATTTTCGTTTTTATGAGATTCATGCCACTAAAATCCCTTTGAACTTCCGCGTTTATGAATGAGAAAACCAGGAACTTCATTGCCAAAGTAGCTAATTCATTGAAGGGATTTTCACTTAGTGCATTTTATATTCATATACATACATTTATAGTAATTTAGTTTCTGCCACTGATGTTCTAAAACCGTACAGATTTTGAATAAATAAATTTTTAGAATAAAATAAAAAATGCTAAATATATATTTGAAAAATGCTAACTGCAAAATGGAATATATACAGATAAATTAAAAAACAAGCTAAATCTAGCCGCAAAAATACCAAAATGGCCACACTGCTGTTCAGTACACAGAAATATTTGCAGCGAAAACATGGCAATGAAGCGGAAGGTTGTAGCGGCGATGATTATCAATAAAATAGAATTACAAAAGGAGGAAAACGAAAATAATATTTAATTTATTGGACCAAATAATTTTTAATTGCTTAATACGGTATAAATCTGATTTTATTTGCCACAACTGCGGCAGGCTTTTATATGATTCAATAAATTCTTCCCCAAAAACTAACGTTAATAAAAGACATTTTTTTCTGCGAATTTCCGATCAAAGCACAGTAAGACGGCCGACATGTCGCACGTACTCGACATACATGCTATTAGAGGAGATTTGACTGTCTAATAGCCCTAATACGTGACAGTTGTTACGCGAAAAAACAATACGGATGCTGTCCAGTGAGAAAAACATTAGATGGTTTTAATTCGTTACATATTTCCTTCTTTTCACACATATCAGTCTAAAAGTTTTTCGCGACGTGAGTTATCTAACATGGACAATGGAAGCTAAAAGCCACGGTTGCAAGATATACTGTCACTTTCACGATTATGTCTGACTAGATATGCAATCGGGACAAAATTGGTTTCAAAGTTGATACATTGCTTCACAACTGTGTTTAATTGCTTGTTGGAAGTCAGTCCAAAAGACAGAATTGTAGAAGCTGCAGCTATTACAAATCCGGTACGATCAAATGTCGTGAAAGATGATAAAGAAGATAAATTTGAGACTACTGCGGTCGGAATACGACAACAAAAAAGAATATAATTAAAATTATTGCGTATGTTTTAGACTTAATAACAATCACATACGTATAGAATAATATATTTTATGAAAACAATTTAAATAGAATTGAAATATATTGTATATTCTTTATTCAAAATAATATAAAATAATAAATAACAAATATAACGGAGTAGTTACTAAAATATGATGTTGACGAAAACCATGCAACATATAACATAATTTTCACGAAAATTCTCTACAACATTAGCAATAAATAGAAATAGTAAAAGTGCCATAGGAAGCTACATATTATAGAGCAATATACACATACGCGATTTCTGTGACCTTCGACCTACCATCTCGAAACTCTTTCTATGTATGAAAATATGTTGCAAATAAATGTTCGTTGCAATTTGATCGTCTAAAATATTGGTAATAGATTTTTCTATTATTATTAGATCCCATGTAGGTTTTGAGACAATTTCTTTGATGCGTTACCTGATTTCGGCTGAAGGAAGGGAGAAATTTATTTTAAAATATCTTATTAAGTTTTTTTCAAAGTAAACAAAATATTAAATCAGGGTTTCTTTGTTTTACTAGAATTAAGAGATTTTTCGGACTAGCATTGCAAAAAGTGAACTAGAAATTTTTATGTGACTTGTAAATTATTTTGTTCCAAAAAGTATCCACAAAACTCTTTGGAATAAGTATCTTTGATAAAAGTACCTTTTTGAAAAATTATATTTAAGGAAAGCACCTTTTCAAATTAAGTAAACATAGTTTGACAAAAACTGGAATAAAATGGGTACACTTTAACCCATATAACTGGATATTTAAAAGATATGCCAGAACAAATTACTAATTTTTTTCAGAAGAACTAATGCACTAACAACTTTCTGCTGTGTACTATAGTCTAGAAGATGTGTAGAGTGCTGGAAAAGTGTCAAACTTAACTTTTACCACTTAAAAGTACATAAATCAAAAAAGTCAAATATATGATCATTATTTAAATTCTATTGAAATTTTAAGACTATCCATAAAACGATATTTACCCGTTTTATCCTCAAGGCATTTGAATTTTCAAAAACTCCATTCAGAGACTCACTAGGTTTTAGTGTTTTGGGCTGGGGTACGATGAATCATTCACTCAGTCGATGAATTATAAATATCTATATATATATATATATATATATATATATATATATATATAATATAGCTTAGAAAAAGTCTGACGTCGATCGAATGGGAAAATTTGTTTTTTTACTATGTGGGTAAAAAATGTAGTTCTTATGCGGAGTAACATTTAATATCTATTTTGATGCATAACATCAATAATCATGATGAGGGTTGTGATTCTAATCAATATCTTTGTTCTATGGAAGGTGCAGGCAGTTGATTATCTCCCTTGCAGAGACTGAATCTTAATAGCCTTTTGTCTGCTTAACTACAACAATGGGATATGTTGAATTTGATGAAGTAGCTCAGTAGCACCGGGTGCGGATGGTCTTAAATAAAATGTGTTTCTTTTAGTGTTTGAGGTTCATTATATATTGTACTTGTGTGACATTCGGTGCTTATATACGAGTATATTTCCCTGCAATATCCTCGCCAAGAATAATATGATGTACATCAATAAAATTGTAATTGAATTATCTGTCAATAGTAGGAGTATGTGCATGGACGTATTATGTGTATCATTCTGGTGCACTTACTTACCAAACTACAAATCTCTTTGTGCAGATTTAAATAATTTTAATACAATTTACATACTTACATACATTTAAAATTCCAGGGGTTTCGTTAAACTAAAAACTCAACTAGATACGCATGTGCTAGAAAATGATTAGATTTATTTTGCCAAAGCAAATTAACTATAAGATGACTTCTCGACTTTTATATTGTTAAATTTGAAAATAAAAGGACTTTTGTTGTTTCCAACAAAAGGAAACCAAACCAGATGGCCAACACACAGGCAGACATTGTTTTAAATACTAATAACACAGTGCAATAAGGCAGCAAATGAACAATCAAACACAATAAAAAAAATATATAATGTGCAAAAGCAATGTGTGTTGCAGTTGTTATAACTATCTTTGTTTGCAGTTACAATGAAGAGCAAGAAGCATGTTTGCAACTAAAACTGAAAATTGCGTTATACATATATATTTTGTTTATATTAAAACATAAAAGGCACTTACAGTATTGGTAAAAACAAACTAAACGTTATATATTCATTGAAGTAAACATTTTTACACTTTCTCTCTTTTATTTATGTATATATTTTCCAAGGGGTTTAAGCTACAAAAAACGAATCAAATATCCCTGGTAACAACATAATTTGCATGTTCTGTTTTGAAGATATTTTCACTATAATTAAAATACTTGGGGTATTCACACTGTGTGCTATTTGTCATATTATCATAAAGTCATAATATTTTAGACATTTAAAAATATAGTTGTTGTGCTGCATACAAAATAGTCATAAAATAATAGCAGTTTCAGGTATGTTTTTGTTTTGTCATAAAATAGCTCCAGAGATCTGAGTCGAACGGCTGAAAATCTTTAGGTGAGACGGCGATAGTATATGTTTGCCCCCATTATTTATACATAATTCACGACTAAAAACGGATAATACAGAACAAGACATGCATAGGAGGTTATATCAAGGCTAATGGGTTTCAATTATTATAATTTATGACACTGACTGGTAAAGTACAAATCAAGCACAGAGATTTGAAATAATTTGTGTTAATTAAAAAATGGTTCGGAACCAGGTTAAGAGATATATTTGAAACGAAATCAGGCAAATTGTATAGTTGTCGTAATATGACATTTGCAAACATTATAAACTTTCACACTAGCTAACCGACTGTTTGTCTGTTTATCATATCTCTGTCCTTCAGCTATTCAAATGTGGAAGCAACTGCGATGTTATTTAATAATAATCAAAAAGACATACATCAGTACAAAAGTACCTCTTTTTTTTAACTATTATGAAGCTGCCACATGAGAGCTGAGTCCTTCTGCAGTGCAATACAACACAATACAATTAAATACAATATAATGCCCAAAAGAAAAGTAAAAAGACAAAACAATACCATACAATAAACACACTTAGGGTTAACATAATTTTACTGTTGCTGTAAAACTAAATTACATACATATTTCACCTTTTATAACACTTCGATAATACACACACATATATCTCTAAGGATGACTGAATGTGAAATTGAATAAGTGCATGGGTCTATGCACATTCTACAGATGAAAAATATGTGTGGATCGATGATTGTTACGTTTGTTTAACATTTTGTTGTGAGTATTTTGCCATTAATTTATTGCTTTACAAAATTAAAGGGAAAATGGCGCAGAGTTATTCTCGGGAGACAAGATTCATTTTTAAATATTTAAATGAATTAATGCTAGTTATTTAACAGTTTACAAAGAGGCCTCTCTGTATTTACATATATAGTTTTCGGTCACGTCATTCACATGCCTCATTAACCATAATGCATTAAGCGCAACAGTGTGTATTGAGATAAGATTACCATGTCAAGCAGAAGAAATAAGATGACATCAACAAAAGCAGTAAAAACTTTATTTATATTCAAAGTGTACACATTTTCCTATTTTACAGAAAAATTTAATTACCGTTCATAAATGTAAGGATTTGTAAATAAATGTATAACCTATCGGTTCACAAACGTCGACGGGATAGCTCAGGACATATATCGGTAATGTCATAAATTCGTATCTGTATCCGTTCTTGTGACTGACTGCATACGACTTGTGCCCTCACATAAAAGTGGCAGCGTTCTTAACCGTGGATAATTCATTATATGCGATATATATCTAAAGTTTAGACATTAACTAGCGCGAAGGAGGCTTAAAACTCTCAAAAGAGGGTAAACAGTGAATCGTCTGGCCCCACTTACATTATAATTGCCAATGAGGCTTAATGCCTCACAGCTGCTTTGCGACTGATGTCTACTTTTATATCCTGTGATTTAATGAATTTTATTTATTTTTATGATATACTCGTAGACGTATAACTCAATGTACAGATATAAGATTGTGCCTAGTTTAAATAGTGTTTTATTCTTTTCTCTTATACACGTAACAGAGGCTAGTATATACTATCTCCGTCACGACTAACTAGTTTTAGCCGTTCGACTCAGTTCCCTTCAGCTATATTATGACATAAGTATAGTCTTATTATCCTATTTTTGTACTGTTTTAAAATATTATGAAAATATGTCTTACCACAAGGGAACAGGCAGAACACTGACAGGCTATTCTATTTTGAGAGTTTTGCATCTCACTCGCACTGAATAGCTCCTACACCTCAGATAACTATATACGATTGCAGTTCTTCTGAGGAATTTCCCGCGGTTAACTATGTTGCCACTTCTTATGTGAAGGCATAGGTAGTGTACATTTAGTCACAAAACAGGAATAACAACATCGCCGAGTCATCCGTCGGCAACTGTGCACCAACATTTTGCAAATATACTTTTCAAGGTATTTTACCAGTACAAATATCTCAAGTAAATTACAAACCGTCAAAAATGTTAAAGGTATAAAATTAATATATCACAGAAAAAATTCCTCATCAAATAGATTTAGTTTGCTAATTCGTTTGCAATTTGCTAGAAAATCGATAATTTTAAATTGTTTAGAATGCACATTAAATCGATTATATTTTATTTGTGACGTATTAAGTCTCTATAGGTTCCTATTCGTGCATTATTGCTTGCGAGTATTGCGTACGACAAATGAATACAAAAGCGATGTTTCAATTCATTACATAATATATTAGATGCACATACGTATATCCATACATATGAATGTACATGTATAAGGATATACATACATATGAATTTATATGGTTATGTTGCTAGAAATTTATAGATATTAAAGAAAATCTGCACACAGAAATTATTTCAATGCACTGTACATGGACGTGTCTGTTTGTACGTGTTTATTTCTGTATGTATGTATATAAGATTGTCGTTTTTCATTTTAGATGAATCATTCACAACAATCAGTTCATAGTTTGGATAGGGTGGGATCAAACATCGTAAATAGTTGCACCCATGAATAAGTATTCACATACATACGATGAGATTTCATTGTACATATATACTTTGTGAACGTTCTGTTGTGGAAATATCGCTGGCGAAATATTTTTTTCGAGGGGTTTGAATACTAATTTGTTTGCTGGCGATTGGTGAAGCTATTATCTTAATAATTGTCAGGAGGGAGGAGAGGAAACCTGATCGTTACAGTTTATTTATTTCCACAATAACCCGCTCGTTCGGCAAGACTGCTATGGACAACTTTTCTGTAATAAATTCGTCACTCACAACTGCCAGTACATATTTGGTGTACCAATATATTGTATGAATTCGTTGATCGTATGTAAGCAAGCGAGCAAAATTCTTTTTCTGTCTTAAGGTTGGAGTAGCCGAACGCTAAAATTTTAAATGTAAGCTAAATGTAAGTTATCTTTAAATGTAAATGTTGATACACTTAACCTGGATTCACCCATGGTTTCAGAACGATATTGACGTTGAACAACATTTCTAGTTTTTTGAGAGTATGCTCTGAAGCGATTCACCCACTTCGCGCATTTGTTCTGCAACATCAAGGCTACCATGTGAAATAATTTTGTAAACTATATGTGTGAGTTTTACAATTGGGCAATATCACTATTTATTTAATTTTATTTATAACAATATTCACCAGTTATATATTTTTTAATACAAAACAAATGCTCCGTATTTTATTATATACACAAACAATACGAAACAAGTGTGTTGTTATACATACAAAAGTATAAAACAAGTTCTGTATTTTACTATACATATGTACATATAATATGCTGTGGCATCTCAGTTCTACTTCACTTAAGAAATTAAACTTTCTGGCAGCGCAGTTGCAATGTTTGGGAACGTGAATTAAAATTAAACAAATTCAGGTTCCGAAACACGTTACTCTCTTTCGCTCTCTCTCACTCTCTAAAACAGAAACGTCAAACTACATATAAAAAAAACATGTTTCCGAACGTGAAATTCGTTCTGAAACCATGGGTGAATCCAGCTTTATAGAACCCTTAAAAATGTGTTATCTGTTTTTCACATAAACCAACAACAAATAATTATTTATACACAACGCAATTATTATACATACAACATTGATGGCACTTCGATATGTTTATATATTTGGCGTTTGTGTTGAAAAAGTACGCAATTAATTAAAAGGTGCTTATAGACAACAGAAACACTAACATACACAACTAATAGGACGATGAGTCATTTTATGCCACATATTTAATAACTTGGACACATTTATTTTCATATTGAAATATATATATGAAATATTTTCTAATATGACGCAAATGTATAAATACATGCACAAACGGATGTTTAATACCAATAGTACTCTGTAACCCACAACCACATACAGACATTCGATATTTCAATAAAAATAAAACATTTATTTAGAAAGTTAAACATATAAAATAAGTCTATCATGTCTTAATATGTAATTATCAACTAAACGTATGAAAACAGAAATAAGTACCAAAAAAGGCCTTTTGTGCCCCATTCTCATACAACATACATACAGTCCATCACTGTCGTACAACTGTCATGTAACCGTAGAATGAAATTTTATTTTCTGCAGGTTGGGACGTTACGGTAACATTTTCTATTAGGCCTATTACACTGACGTACATGTTGGCCGACATGCTCGACGGCGAAGTTTACGTTTTGCTATTACACTATCGAACGCTGATGGCGTACTTCATTATACATAAATTTTTGAAGCGAAAGCATGGCAATGAAGCGGAAAGTTGTAGCAGCTGTGGTTATCAATGAAATACTATTAATTTTACACAATTTCGGCAGATTTTTATATAATTCAATTAATTCTTCCCAAAAACTAACATTACTGAAAGACATGTTTTTCGCAACTTTCCGATCAACCTCACCGGCAAAGGCAACAAGTGAACTGAATTTTTATATAAAGTACGACCGACACGTTATTACACCAGTATGTTGGTACGCCACGAACATCAGAAAATCAAAAATTTTTGAAACCTGACCAACATGTCTCACGACATGCTATTACACCAGGAGATTTGGTACGTAGTCGAGCATGTTGGCCAACATGTACGTCAGTGTAATATCCCTATTACAGTGAAGTAAGTGTTTACACAGCTTGCCATATACCAGGTTGGATCAGCTGACACATTTAGCTTAAATTTAAAATTTTAGCGATCGGCTACTTCAACCTTTATTCTATTGTTTACGTTGAAAAGAAAAATGTGTACAATAGTTTTCTAGCCGAAGCACAACCGAATTCAAACACGACCAATTATTTGTTCTTGTTGCTCAACGATAACTTTATTGATGCGTCGGCATCATTCGGGAGTTTAAAAATTGTTAGTCTGTGTTTTGATCAACAAGTTGAAATTTGTTAAATAGAAAATAGTGTTTATTTAGTTTTTCGTGGAGAAAAGTGAATTTTTAAATATATCAGTAGTCTTTTTGTTTTATAAAATAAAGGTAACGAAAATGAAACAATATGTAAGATTATTTGTTCTTTCATTATTAAAGTAAATATGAGTAATGTTTCCAATTATATTTTTTAGATTAAAGCAATGAGGTGCATACTTGAACAAGCCGGTATTAAAAAAAAAATTTAAGAGCTTTAAAGAGTACACAAAATTTGTTTCAGTATTTTCAGGTAAAAAACACTTAATATTTCGACTGAATGTAAATGGACAATTAAAAAATTAACCATTTCAGAAGCGGTCTCAATGACCAATATTAACAGTGTTGGGCCAGCGGATGAACACATAAGAAAAGCAGTACAAATGCAGAATAGGCGCATATTCAAAAAAATTTCGCTGGAGAGGAAAGCTAAAAGAACTACAGATGTGAATTAATGTTTTTTTTTCATGTAAATTTAACTTTTTTGCTTTCTTTTGTTTTTTACATTTAGATGTATGATATTGTTTTTTTATGTGAGTTACAGTTTTTGTTCTTAATGTGAATTTTATAAGACGCTGTGAATTCATAATACACAATATTATATAAAACCAATAAAGACATTTTTAATATACATATCATTACTGAGCATTTACGAAGTATTTCGTTATCCAAAAATAACGAAAGCGTTCATTATTTAACAGCAACGTGGTAGTTTACCCGGCTTCAGTCTAGTATTTTTGCGAATGAAAACTATGGTGAATATTCGTCACTGTTTTCGTCAACGGAATGTAAGCGAGAGGGTGGCGATTGTATACTTCCAATGACATCTCCATGTTAAATTCGTCACTCAAACGCACTGCATAATGAAATAATGATTTATGGAATGTATACGCGGACAAGCGGGAAGGCATATATTCTTTCTACTTCACAGATGTGTATTTGCTTATGATGTACAGATCAGAATTTTTCTGATCTACATCCGTACATGGTTGTGATAGCTTTTGTTGCCTTGTTTCAGGGCGAAAGCATATTCCTGAGCACTGGACATTTACCGCTAACGACATTCTTAGCATGCATTAGAGAACATAATAACAGCAATCTACTTCGTCGGTACAGTTTACAAAATTCACCGGCGAAATAAAAAGTAAAAATAACAAAAATAATGCTCCATCTTCTAAAACTGTCTTCATCTGTTCTCTTAACATCATTCCTTTCTTTCCAGTTTTGGCACAATGTACTGCATATGTTGAGGACATAACCTTCCCTTAATTCTTCTGAGAGAGCGTCATTGTGTCTGTATATATGTACGTGTATGGATGTGTGTGTAAGGCTGTGAATTGGGACCGAAAAAAGCTAAAGACATTTATTTAAGTGATTTTTTAAAATAACTTTTAAGCGGATTGCGATTCCGCAAGCTAATCAGCTCTTGGAATTGAAAAACCAAGAAGACCACGCAGAATTAAAATCGGTTGATCCGTTCGTGAGACATCGTGAATGAGATATATTACAAAAAAGTGTTTTGTTTAAGAAATTATAAATGAAATAATTGTATATCTATCAATCGCCGTTTAGCAGGTAGAAATTTCTTGATTCATTCAAAAGTTATAGCAGTTTAAAAAACTAATAAAAGTGTTTTAGCTCGAAGAGCTTAAAAGTATAGAACAGCAAATCACATTCCGATAGCTTTGCGGTTAAAATTAGTTGCAGGTATGGCATCCAGGGTCAACAGTTTTCCATGTTTTTAATGGTATTCTTTTGTTACTTTTCATACCATTTTTATTCGTTGTTATTCGTCCTGTACCACTTTTAAAATACCCTGAATTTATATACTTAATTGAAAATGTACTTATTAAAAATATCTGGTATAGGGAAAAATCTAGTAAGAAAACAATTGGGGTTGTATGGAGAAATGGGATTGTTCTCAATAAGCGTAAGGATTTTTGAGAATATCTCCTGACATCACTGCATACTACATGTAACTTTTTAGTAATTGTTCGTTTTGCAGCTTCATAAGCCAAGAAATTCTAATTAAATATTCTGCAAAGAAAATATTTTATAAACCTTGGCAGCGAAACGTATAACGTGACTTCCATGGTCTCCGGTTGTGAGAAGTGTACGCCTATAAGAGGTACACATTCCTTATTGAAAGTATTTTATTTAATAACACCACATTTATTTATGGAAGCAATACTAGACTACTTGTCTATTGTTTTTAGAAAATATTATTCATATTTGACTTAGATCGCTTCGCTATTTCACGCAGCGAAAACTTTTATACGTCAAACTTATTTATAACTTCCATTTTCTCTTTAATTAATAAAAATTTTTTCTGCAATTGTAAATCTTAAGTACACAACATAAGCTAAGCAAAAAAATTCTTCATATTAACAGCAACTTTTTCGCCATCTAGCAAATTTATGTGAATGTGGGAATCACAAATTTTAATAACATAGACACTGAAGAACTATTAATTCAGTACTTCTGTTTCGAGTTAAAACTTTCCATCAATTTCACTTATGACAAGTACCTTGAGTACATGTTTTTAGAACTCAGTGTCCGCCTATGAGAATACATTTTGTTAGGGAAAAATTATGATCTACGAATATTGGCCGGTTATAGGATGTGTCCTCTTATGGAAAATGTCCGTTAAGAAAGGTTTTACTGTAAATAAATTATTGGCTATTTCTTAAATTTAAACGTTCACGGTAACTGAACTTGCGAAATAGTAACATTATAACCATAGCGGTGCAGGAATTAAGGAATTATTTCCAAATTAAACAGAATGACGAACATGAAAACTAATTGAAAATTTTGTTACATACTTATTAACATTCATACATGTATATGTATTTAGTTTCAAGTACCCTTTTAACCCTGATAAGGTACAATTGTACCCTTTTCATTTTGAAGTTGCAATAACTTCTTTCTCATATACAACATATACTTGGAATTCTCTGACATCTTAAATCTTTTAGTTGTAACTATATTTTTGAGTTTTCAAGACAGAAACTAAACTCATTCCCCTTGATAGAGAGCTCAAACTATTTAACACCCTTTAAGGACTGCACAGGTACAGATAGTGTCTAAGGCCACACCTGTGTAGCCCCAGAGCCTACACAGGTTGCAAGATGATTCATATGGTACCGCCAAACCATAATCTTACACCTTGCTAAGGTATTCGGGCCTATCCTTCTATGAGTGTACCTTTAAAATGTTTAAATTTAATCTGAAACATAATTTTCGCTTTCAGTTTAACTGTATTATTTTAGATATATATATATATATATATATATATATATATATATAATTAAAAGCTGATTTCAATGATTTTTAATGAAAAATTTATATATGTAGAAATAAATGTATAATTGTATCTACTTCAGCATTTAGCCTTGTAAAATTCTTCAGTTCGACGAGGGTTAAAACGTTTTGCTGGTTTTTTAATTGTCATTGCATATTTTGCACTTTTCATATGGTGTGGAAATGTGCAAAAATATCATGAGTGTCGATTCTGTTGTGCATACAACTTTCATATCCATATACTATATGGATTGATGTTGATCTTGGGTATGTAAATAGCTGCCAGCATAAGTTTTTATTAAATTAATATATTTCTCACCCTTTTGGTAACGCTTGAGTGCATGAAAAAATTGTATGCGATGTGTTTTTTAATAATTAAATAAGAGCGGTATTTATCAAAAACAGAAACTTATTTCTAAGGGACAAAAGCTTAATGTGATTATATATGTATTATTGGGGATGTGTAAATGTGGAGATTTTTTGCTGTCACACGTGAATCGCGTGAATCATGATTACAAATTATTTTAATCATTGATTCTAAAATATAATACCATTGTGCTGGATCATATAATATCTCATGCAAATCAGCTTGGCGAGCAAAATAACCGTCTTTCGGTCATAAATGATACTCCTGTTGTGCAGTATTAGAATTGAACGGACAACCACAGGATGAAATCAACTAGCAAAGGTCCTTTGGTGTTAAGAGACTTTTTAAATGTGAAAAGGCGGACAAAATGAGCCCATTAACTTGACTAAAAAGTTTAAACAATTCAGCATACACACAAATACATGTACGAACTTACAGCAAAACACGGCAACTAAATTTCTGGTAAAAATAAACTTGTACAGGGAAACCTGCTTCAATTATGAAGGAAACCCGGACCCGATGGAGATGATGAAGAGTACGACGGCTCTGACGTTTTAAGCTAATGACGATACAATCACCAATGACTTCCAAAGAATCATTCATGATATGATTTTCTGAATAGTTTTTATAAAATTACCGTTATAAATGATAAAATGTGATTCAAAAGTTATGCTTTCTGTGGATTTTGTTCCTGTGTTTTCAACATACCATTATTCAATGACTCAAGTGATAATAAAAGATTTTTGCAAGACATAATCTCCCAATTGGATACATACATCAATGAATGCTATTCCGATAACTTATTATTTTCCAGAGATCTGCAGCAAGTGTAATCGAGATAAAATCAAATCAAGCCTTTTGTTCACGTTTGAGTATAACACGCGAAAGAAACATAGTAAGAAGTATGTTATGTTGACTAACGCTATTATTATATAGCAACCGAATCAAGCCTTTAAAAGTTTTCACTACGTTCGACTCTAATACACTAACCAAACAAATAAAGAATATATCATTCTCAACATTGCACTTGGATTGTTCATAAAGCATTGTGTGTTTTTTGTCAGGTCTAATATGCGTATTGCGTATGTATTTTATTTGAGCATTGCCAGAAATAATCGAAATCTTCCATTCTGTTCCTTATTTATTGGAGCCTTTGGCGATTTCATAAGAAGCCAATAGTCCTTAATCAACCATTATATCGACTTTTAAGAAGCTTCAATATATATATACTAGCGAACCCCTTCGTAGTGCAAAACAGAAAATAAAAAAATTAATTCGAATTCATTTATTGAATTAATGTATTGTAATGGTAAACAACATTTGTTGTTTTTCCATTTTCGGTGTAAATATACAAAATCGAGAGTTTGCCAACGCGCGAACAGGCTACATAGAACTGTCCATGTGAGAAAACTGGACCCACTAAATTCAGTTCACAAATTTCTAAAAACTGAAGTCGTTTAAACTCAAATGGTATACCAGACGGAATCATTTGGATACGTGGAATGAATACATCTTCGCCTTTTAATTTTCCAGTTAAAATAGTAGCTTCAATTACATAAGCCATCAATCTTTTAATAGCAAGTCTTGTAATATTACAAAAACGGGGTTGATTGATATTACGAAGCATAATGATAGTGGCTCCAACTTTCTATTGGAGATTATGCGGAGCCAATCCTGGTAAATCCAACGAATTCTAAAATTCTGTTGGATAATTCAAAACATCTTCTTCATTGGTAATCGGCAGTTGCCGATTTAGGAATGTCGGGCATTGTTTGCCTAAAATCGCCTCGGAGATCTTTCATTGTTCTTCCCAAAGCTTCAACAGATTTCTTATTCGCGTACTCAAGCATATGACGTGGGCTGTGCATGGACCGTGTATCATATTTTGCACAACAACATCATATAATTCAGGATCACTTATTTGATCTGGATTTTCAGAACATATAACATTGTCAACTTCATGCGATGTGATTTTATTTACCAACCATATTGAAATGTGAGCGTGTGGCAAACCACGCTTTTTCCACTCCACAGAATACATCCAGAACTTCACTTCACCAAACACTTTAGATTTCACGCTGAAACCCATAAGCGCTTTCAATTTCTGCTTAAAAACACGGGCAGTGATATCATGGTGGTCGGTAGGACTTTGGCCAGCGAATAAATTATCTTTAATGTCACTCCATTGCGGAGGTTACACGTAAATGTTATAAATAAATCTGGTCGACCGTAATGACGCACATAAGTCATTGCATCCCGCGCGTACTCATGCATATGACGTGGGCAGTGCATAATGTATTTAAATATTTATGTTGTTAGTGTTGTATTTATATGTAATTTATTTCATAGATCTCCGAAGTTGTGATTTAGAAAAGCTAAGTATATAAATTAAATTAATGCTTTGACCAAAATTTAATTGTAATGAGGTTAAAAACGAATTGTATTTCTGTTTTTCAAAATATTAACACAAATATTTCGAAATGATTGCAGTGTTCACTCAAATTGCTATAAAAATGGTAAACCAATACACACACACACACACATATATATATATATATATATATATATATATATATATATAGCATATAAATCAATGAGTTATTTTTTCCTTTATAACTTGAGACTAACCCTTTCTGTATTTTGATGCCATATGGCATCATTGGCTGTTGGCAGCTCGCAGCGCTTACTGAAACTGAAGAAATTATTTTCTTTGATGCAGAATAATAGTTGGACATCTTAAAAACCATAATTGAAAACCACATATAAAATTTTATTACTCAGGTAAAAAATTTGCAATATTCAAACATATCCTTATTTATTAACTTTTCTGATGTAAAAAAGCCTAATACAAAACTTTTTATTTTACTAAATTCTGAAATAAATTTATAAAAATTTATTTACAAACATCTTCAGAAAACTGTGTTTTTTAATAATTTTAAAAATTTATTTAAAAAAAAAACAAGTAATTGTATGCGTGTTATTTTTTTTAATTTGTATGATGCCATGTGGCATCAATTTTATTCAAAGGTGATAAAAATACATATTATAAACGTAACGACTTTTTTGCAATTTTCGAGAATGTGGTTGCGAAAAACAGTCTCCTCTGGAATGTTTTTTGGAGTACTTCACAAATGAGCTCCTTTCTGAAATCGTTTCAGCAACCAATCAGTCGTCACTCATAAGGACGGATGTATCGATGAAACTCAGCAATAACGAGCTTTTGCAATTTATTGCACTTGAAATCATTATGGGTACAATTGGTTACCTACGCCTACAAATGTATTGGTCGCAGGCAACACAGATTCCTCCATTCCATCAAAGCGATTCAAGAACTCGTTTTCATTCTGTACGCAGTAGCTTGAAATTCTCATCAGCTTTAAATAAAGATGATAAACTTTCAAAAATTCGACCACAACTGAATGCATTTTACAAAAAGCTGTATGCAGTACAAAAGGATGAAAACATTTGCGTTGATGAGGTGATGGTTTCATTTAAAGGAAGAACGGCACTTTAGCAGTACATTCCCAAAAAACCAATTAAGTGGGGAATAAAATGTTTTGTCTTTGTAGCTCAAACGGAATTTTATATGATTTTGAGATCTATAAAGGCAAAAGTACAATATTTGGCGAGAAAAAGCTGGGATTCTGTTCAGATATTGTCATTCACCTGACAAAAATAGTTCCCAACAATAAAAATTTTAAAATATTTTTTTACAATTATTTTACAACTCTGGCTTTAGTGCTATATCTTAAGCAACGTGGAATATGGGCAGCGGGAACGATAAGAAGTAATAGAATAGGAAAAGTCCCACTTCAATCCGAAAAAGATATCAAAAAG